>CP094634.1:26420824-26487319 GCA_023657505.1 Camelina hispida | reverse complement strand
AAATTATAAAATGAAGAGTTTAAGAGGTGTGGTTGTTTTGGGGATATCTATATTAACATTTTTTGAAGTACATTTTGTGTTATGCCCTTTTAGTTGTAGTTATTAAAAATTATTTACAATTTTAACCCCTAGAAAATTTACTAAAATAACAATTACATCATATTAACATTTTTTGAATACATTTTGGTTCTTGAAATTTAAAACTCGAATTATAAAATGAAGAGTTTAAGAGGTGTGGTTGTTTTGGGGATATCTATATTAACATTTTGAAGTACATTTTTGTAATGCCCTTTTAGTTGTAGTTTTAAAAAATTATTTACAATTTTCACCCCTAGAAAATTTCCTAAAATAACAATTACATCATATTTTGTTTCCTAAATATTTTACATTCAATTCCTACTAGAAATGTAACAAACTGCAATCAATATTTTATGGAAATAGTAGCTATACTATATTAATAACATCTTCTATTGTTTTTTGAAGATATTATATCTCTAAATTATTTGAAAACAAAGAAAAAAACAATTTAATTCCTATTTTGTTTTTCAAAACATGTTAGCTTCGATTCTTAATGTAGATAAAAATGTTAATATAGATAAAACCTTTGATTCTCATTTTTTTAAATCATATTTTTGATATATATATATATATAAAAACTTAATAAAAACTTTATAAATAAAAGCTTATAAAAAGTTAATCTATATTAACATTTTTGAAGTACATTTTGTGTTATGCCCTTTTAGTTGTAGTTATTTAAAAAATTATCTACAATTTTAACCCTTAGAAAATTTCCTAAAATAACAATTACATCAGATTTTGTTTCCTAAATATTTTACATTCAATTCCTACTAGAAATGTAACAAACTGCAATCAATATTTTATGGAAATAGTAGCTATACTATATTAATAACATCTTCTATTGTTTTTGAAGATATTATATCTCTAAATTATTTGAAAACAAAGAAAAAAACAATTTAATTCCTATTTTGTTTTTCAAAACATGTTAGCTTCGATTCTTAATGTAGATAAAAATGTTAATATAGATAAAAACTTTGATTATCATTTTTTAAATCATATTTTTGATATATATATATATATATATAAACTTAATAAAAACTTTATAAATAAAAATAAAAAGTTAAAAATATTATAAAATGTTGTTATATAGTAGGACGGGTTATAAAGAAGACATGTTGGAATTAATAAAATATGATTAAATTTGTGCATAAACACGGGTTAAATCCTTATTTTATTATTGTCAACACTACTAATATTATAATATTTGACATATCAAATCAACTTACTTTAACTAAGATTTTGTAAAATAAGTAAATCATTATGAAAATATGACTTAATCACAACTTATAAATTACTTATTATGTATTTAAATCTTTTATTTTTTGTTCTAATAACTAAAAACCAAATAGAATCTCAAACACTAAATAAAACAAACTAAATTTAACAAAAAATTGTCACACAGTGTGCACCGCAAGTTATAAATTAATATTAACATTTTAGCCGTTTGAACGGCTGAAAATTTTAGTTATTCCTTTATTTACAAAACAACCACAATTTAACAAGCAAATACAATATAAATTATAGATAATAATAAAAATTATAGATTCGTGGTGTACCACTTAAAATCTAGTTGGGATATATAGATAGGGCAACCCCAATATAATCGAATGAAAAAGTCACAATTAGTCACTAAACACTTTAGTCAGAATGACCCACTCAGGTAAGATTGTACATTATCTTTATGCGAGCAAAATAATTAAAACTGCAAAATTCTTCTCCCTTAAATGTTCACAATAATAATGAATGGAAATAGACAAAATAGGCTATGGTCAAGACACAAATCAAATAAATAAAATCAGTTTCTTCCGTTCTTTTAACAGTTCGCATATTAGCCCCCCGTGAGACTTCAGGGCATAGCTTTTAGCATCTTGATCTTAGTTCAGGGATTCAGGTCTCACTTCAACACCATCGATCACAATGCCACCTTTTAGTTGATACCCTTTTACCTCCGTGAGACTCATAATGATCTCATCATCTTCTCCTTCTCGGGTCTCAAACTCTCCTAACTCAATCTCCATCCACCCGTCGTCTCTACCTTTCGGCTCTCCTTTTTCCCGTCCCCGCTAACCGCCTCAACTGTCGTGGCCATTCGCTCTTCTCGGTTTCCGTAAAACAGCCGCTTCATTTGTTGTTTCTTCTCATCCAAGCAACATAGATAAGTTGCACTATTACTAACTTGACCATTCTTGGATTTAACTGAAGTCTCCGCCGGAACTAGGTCTAGTCCGTAAGCGCCTTTGGTTACTTTCATTATCAGATATGCTCCGTATCTTGTGTTCGGTGATAAAACTCCGGTTTGGATTTTACCATTGATTTCTAATCGATCAGTTGTTATAAGTTCAGCTGACTCTGAAAATCTGAAAATTTGAAAATATATATTTAGTAAAAATTATTTGGAAGTGAAACATCTACTATCCATGTACACTAAGCATAAATTAATAGTCATTTTGAGAAAAGATATTGAAAACTGACCTAGAATCTGAGACGTTGCTCCAAGACCAGTACGATGAATGGTCACTATGAGTCATGGAAATATCTCTTGCTGATAACATGTAGGAAATTTTCCCGGAAAATTTATTGATCTTGAACAGCTGAAATTGCATCATATAAGAAGATATTATTAGTTCAAGTAGACTAAAACAGAAGTCCTTGTTTATACTTTAAATTAACTCATAAAATCGAACCTTTCGAGCATTGTCGATGAGAATGGAATCGCAGATCGATCTATAAATCTCCTTTTTGGACATCAAACCTTGATGACGGCCAGTAGACTGAGAGATGAGGCTTTTGTAATCGGAAGGTAAAAAATTTGCCCATACGAAGTCGGAGTCTCCGGCTAACCGAAAAACCGAAGAGACCTCCGACGATGTTAATACATCTGCTGGAGAAGTGAAGGCAAGAATACTGGCTACGCATGCTTCTGGTAACATCATCTTCTTTTTTTCTTATATGCTAGGTAAAATAATTTTAAGAAAGAGAACTGTAAGTTTTCAGAATTTTGTTTTCTGGTTATGGGATTTGCTTTGATTTTTGTAAGTTGTAACTGTGGTATATAAGTTATGCCTGGAGATAGAGATGGTGGGTATATATAGTGATGCTTGGCATATTTCTACTACCATTTTGGACCAATGGTCAAAATATTATCAATTAAAATATTAAAGCGTTTGGTTGTTGGCCAAAAGTAAAAGATTGGCCTTCCAAAAGAGAAAGTTCACGCGCAAGAGGAAATTGTGCTATGAGTTATATGTACGTTGACATTATAACGTTTAGAGACTTCTGAGTTACGAGACCAAATTACGAGACCAAATATAGTACGAGACCAAGTATGTCTATTAAAATCCCCAAATTAGCATTTTCGTTGATTTAAAGCACAAATTTTGGATTTGGGGTAAAAAACACAAATCTTTTGTTGACTTCCAAATAATTCTCAAACTCTTGTTGACTTTGCTTTTGAGGCACAACGTTAAGTAGCCAAACCGAAAATTAGACGTGGTTAATTATCTGTTAACGAGATCCGTTAATAGCAAAACAACACTGTTTATAACACCCTAAAACCCCCAAATTGAAAAATCGATTCTCATTTTCCCCCAAATTTCCAATCGATAATCTCTTTTCTTCTTCGATTTCTTCTTCTTCTTCGAGTTCAACAGATGAGTTCTAGCTCGGAGACATCGATGGTAGCTTTGTTTGACCGTGGAGTGCCAGCGAAGTGTGTTTGTGGAGCCGGAGTCATCAGTTGAATTCGAAGAAGAAGATCCAATCGAAGAAGAAAGGAGGAATCGCAAATTAGGGTTTGTGATTTGGGGATTTTAGGAGGAATTGATAATCGGGTTCGATTTAGGGATGCAATTAACGGATCTCGTTAATGCCTAATTAACCCGTTTAATATCTCCGTCTGGCCAGTTAACGTTGTGCTTCAAACGGCGAAGTCAACAAGACTTCATGATTTAAATAGAAGTCAAAAAAAGTGAGAGTTTTTCAATAAATGAAGACTTCGTGATTTAAATCAACGAAAATGCTAACTTGGAGATTTTAATGACATTTTTCCCATTTTTTTTGTCAAACAGTTCGTATTTCAAACCAAACAATCTTGAGGACAAAAAAAAAAAAAAATCACACCAACTGTTTGTACAAACCTGATCAAGAATTCAACTAGTTGTACACGTTGTATTTGAAAAAATTGTTTGATTTTTGTTCGTTGTTTCCTAAAGAAACAATGGATTCTTACACAAAATGCCATTTATTGATCCAAATATTTTATTTTTGTTATTTGTCTCAATGATTTTCAATTTTGCCATTTTTAAATCTGAAATATTTCAAAGTTTTTTTTTTCATCAAACACATATTTCATAAGAAAAACTATACCCTAAAAAAATGGAAGCTAATAAACCCAAACATCATGTTTAAATTTGTGTTTTTAGATATAAAAAATGGTGTTCTTAAAAGTTTTTTTTGGACAAATGGCAAAACCTGTAAACACCTTTTAAAAAGAGAATTTGTTAGAAATGCCTTTTTTGGCATACCCCTTTTTAAAAATGCCCCGTTTTTGAACATTTTTATTTTTGTCCTCTTTTACACAATTACACTATGTTAAATTAATTTTTAGAATTTTTTTTAATAGGTTTAGGTTCCCAATTTACATTTAGGGTATAGATTTTAAGGGATAGGGTTTAGTATTTGGGGTTTAGAGTTTATAATTTTGTCATTTTATATATTAAAAAGGGGTATTTTTGAAAATAGATACTGTAAAAAGACATTTTTGAAAAGTGATATAGAAAAATGGGTATTTTTAAAAATATCTCTCAAATAAATCCCTATCTAGTAATTAACTCAAGGAAACAAAGTACGTTTAAACGCGTCGGTGGTGACTGTTGTTAAATTAACTAGTGTTGACGTCTTATTATATAAGATCAATACCGATACACCAATGGTAATTCTCATTTATCTATGTTAAACAAAAGATGCCTCGTGAATTTGTTGAGTTTTTCCTTTTTAGTCACAAAGCGAAAGTGTTATTATTGGACAAGTGACATTTAGAAGGAGATCATATAAAATGTTTTCCCGTGTACCGATTTGTAGATTTTTGGTAGGGGTGTCGATCGACACATGTTGATACGAGCGCCGGACGTCTCGCGGTACGGACAGGAATGAGTGCTCTCGGGCCGATCGAGTTAGGAACAACTTCTCTCGGACAAGGCGCAGTGAGTCGACTCTATGAAAGAAACGAACGATGGAAACCGAGTTTCGCGGCAAACAAACGAGTGGTTCGAAAGTTCACCCTCTGGACTCGTCGTGGTTGAGCGGCTATGGTACGGTATGGACGGTAGAGTTGCGGAACGGCTAGCGAATCAAAGGACGGTTTGGCTAGAGGTGATGGGAACATTGGTGGGATGAACGGCGACACGAGATGAATGGCTCGCCTCACGATATGGTCAAACTAATGACGGCGAACCCGGTTCGAGTCGTTAGGGTTCTCTCGGTAGAGCAATCCCGGATTGGTTCTAAGGAGAGGAGTGAGACAAGGTAAAAGAATCTCTCTTTGGAAATGTTTTTATTTCAATCAAGTCTGAGGCTACAAGAAGGTAAGAGGGGGTTTAAATAGAGCTAGGTTTAGGAGAGGCTAAGGAGACGCGGACTCACAATGGTCCGCACACGTTGCCTTTTGATGTGTTCTCTTTGAAATAGAACACGTCGCTCTCCTAAGTGATTTAAACACAACCACACACGTCGCTCTACTTAACGTTACAAAGAGAAAGATCTAGATTGTTCAAAACGCAAAGCATAAATAAAGTAAAAGACACCTCTTCGGCCTTGGCGCGGGAAACGTCTTGGCTTCGAACGTTTGCACTAAAGCTCCTCGCCTAGTTAAAACCACCTCCGGTAAACCACGTGGGAAAAACCCGGAGTGAGGAAAAAGAGTACGACTCCTTGCTCTAGCGACTTGGTCGCCTTCATCCTTGGGTAAGGATGAAGACCGTGCGAACAGTCTCTGTTAGAACTCCTTCGGTTGGTTTGTTGTTGCGGACGAAGGCTTGCACGAACAGGTTGATCTTCTGGCTGGTGGACTTGGAAGAGCTCTTGGAACGCGTCGTAGCTCTCGGAGTGATTGCTGGTGCGTTGGCCGGCTGTTGTCCCGTGAATAGTGTAAGCGTCTCGACCGCGTCCGGTGCGTCTTGGTCAGGTTCCGGTCCCGTGCTCACATCACATGTGGTCTCATTCAATCACATTCGATATTTTTAATACGAAAATGATAAGTGACAATTTACGACAAAGAAGAAAATGCGAAGGCTAATTTATGGTGTTGGAGTTGCATATTTCCGAAAGTCCTTACTATTGACTATTATTATAATTAACAAACTAGATTAAGATCCGTGCCAGAGCATGGGTTGAAATTTATTTTATTTATATTGTAATTTTTTTTTTTTTTTCAACCAAACATTAATTAAATTAAAATAAAACTCCTAGATTGGTTGCCCAAACCGGAGGAAAAGAGTTTACAAAAGAAATTTCAGAAAATAAAGATCTTGAAGAACGAGCAAGACAATCTGCCCGTACGTTGAGCTCTCGAGGGATCTTGGTCAGAGAGAAGGAAGGGAAGCATGATCTGAACGCAAAAAACTCCTCCAACAGATTCGAAAAAGCTGGCCAATCGTCAGGGGTCCGCACCATCGCCACTAATTCTGCACAATCTGTCTCGAAGCTCTGGCAATCAACTCCAGACGCCAATAGGAATTCCATAGCCCAAATCGAAGCTTGTAACTCTGCATGTAAGGATGTGAGACCGCGCCTCTGACTCCGTGCTCCCAGAAGAAGCGTCGAATCTTCATCACGACAACACCACCACCCCAGACCCTGCAGAGGATCTGAACCTTTCCAAGAACCATCAATCTGACAACGAGGAAACGCCCCCCTGTCCTCCAATAGAGGCATAGAATGTAAATGATTGTCTGAATAAGATTTGACTTCTTCCCACAATAATTTATCATTATTCGCCTGAAGTAAAATCTCCAACGGCTCTGCCTCCAACCCCTGAAAAACTTTTTATTCCTGTCCTTCCATAGTGACCAAAGTATCCAGGGGAGGCGAGAAGTTACATCAGGAACCCCCGACTGTGAAGCTGCCCGCCAGAAAATAAAATCCAAATTTGCATAGATTGAAACATAAGGAAAACCATATGGGCTTAACCGAACCGGTGACAGCCCCCATCGCGCGAGCGGGGACACTCGAATAGAGCATGATTGATCGTCTCTGGTGCAGAATCACACCGTTTGCAGAGAGTATCACACCGGACACCCCTATACGCAAGTCGTTCCAACACTGGAAGCGTACCCGAAGCAACCTGCCAGACAAAGTGTTGGACCTTCGGTGGAACATCGAGTTTCCACGACTGGGCCCTAAGTTCCATACATGACGGCCCATATTCGACTTCCGTCATTAATTCTCTGGCTAACCGGTAACCTGATTTAACCGTATACCTCCCGGACTTGGTAAAGTGCCAAACCAATCGATCCGGTTGCTGGACCTTACTGACCGCCATACTCCGAATAATCGGTTTATCCCCCGGATCCAAAAACTCCTCCAGAGTAGGCAAATGCCAATCCTTCGTAACAGGATTTATTAAGTGATTCACCATCAAATTCGGTAACCAGAGCCGTCCCCGACCATTTGCTGCGCATGGACGGGTATCCGGTATCCATGGGTCTCTCCAAACCGAAATAGAGCATCCCGAGCCTACCGCCCACCGTGCTCCATGTTCCACCAATTCCTTAGTTGAAAAAATACTCCTCCAAGCAAAGGAGGGGTTATATGGTTTTTTTGCCATAAGTGGGTGTTTATTTCGAAAGTATCGGCCTTTCAACACCCGAGCCATTAAGGACGTCGGATGTTGAATTAACCGCCAATACTGTTTTGCTAACATAGCATCATTAAATTGTTCCAGGGCTCTGAAACCTAGACCCCCTTCACACTTATCCTTACATAATTTATCCCAGGCCACCCAATTTAGACCACGAGCCTTATCATTGGATTTCCACCAAAAAGTGGAGATAGCACTCGTTAATTTGGATGTCAACTCTTGCGGCAGTTTGCAACAGGACATCACATGAGTAGGGAGTGCCACTGCCACTGATTTAATCATGATCTCTTTACCACCCTTCTATAAAAGCTTTGCATTCCAACCATTGACGCGATCATCCAACCAATCCTTGACATATCCAAAAACCTTCGTTTTTGATCCTTGGAGATTTTCAGGGATGCCCAGATAAGAACCCATACCTCCCTCTTTAGAAATACCAATAACTGATTTTAACTGATCCCTTATCTCCGAAGGAACCTTCTTACCAAACATTATAGAAGATTTTTCTAAATTAACCTCTTGCCCTGAGGCTTTGCCATAATTTCTGATAATCTCCATGACCGTCTGGCATTCAGCCACCTCTGCTTTACAGAAAAACAGACTATCATCAGCAAACAGCAAATGCGAGATGGTAGGACTATCGCGAGCGATTGTGATACCCGTTACTTTCTTTTCCCGTTCAGCCTTTTTAATATTCGCTATCAGCACCTCCGTGCAAAGAATAAACAAATACGGTGATAACGGGTCTCCCTGACGTAGACCTCTCTGGGGTTTAATAAAACCCCGGGGTTGACCATTGAGGAGAACTTGATATGACACCGAGGAAACACACCACATGATCCAGGAAATCCATTTCCTATCAAATCCAAGCTTAATCAAAACCGCCTCTAAGAAATCCCATTCCACACGATCATAAGCCTTACTCATATCCGTTTTAAAGGCCAGAAACTCTGACCTACACCTTTGATTAGTATTTAACCCATGGAACATTTCCTGTGCCACCAAAATATTATCCGTAATTAAACGACCCGAAACAAAAGCCGATTGAGTTTCGGAAACCAGGCCAGGGAGAAACCGTTTTAGCCGAAAGCATAAAACGTTTGAAATAATTTTATAGCTCACATTACAAAGACTTATCGGTCTAAACTCCGTCATTCGCTGTGGCCGATCAACTTTAGGAATAAGACAAATATTTGTTTCATTCAAAAGTGGATCAAAACTACCTGATCGGAAAAACTCTCTGACCAACGCCACTAAATCTCCTTTCAAGGAAGACCAAAATCGTTGAAAAAACAAAGCCGTCATTCCGTCAGGTCCTGGTGTTTTCTCCGGATGCATAGCAAACAGGGCTTTCCGAACTTCCGCTTCAGAAACATCCCGAATAAGCTCTCTGTTCATGACATCCGAAATCAAAGGGGTAACCTCCTGTAACATCTCCGAAACACCGCGGGTATCTGAGTTCCTAAAAAGGTCCTCAAAATATTTTGTAGCAATATTCTCCATACCCGTAACCGATTCATTCCATACATTATCTGCATCAAACAATCCAATGATCCTATTTCTTACCCGACGCTGTCGAGTGGATGCTTGGAAAAATTTTGTGTTCTTGTCCCCAACCCGCAACCAAAACTTCCTACTCCTTTGTTGCCAGTATAATTCCTTCGTCCCGATACGCCTCCTTCAATTTCCTTTCTATACCGCGAATTTCCTCCTGAGAAATCAGATCATCCATTTTCGCCTCTTGTAGAGCCGCCTTCAAGGAAGAAATGAGTCTTGGGCCAGAATAAATATTATTCTTTCTCCACCACGAAATCGAATTCCTGCAATTTTTTATCTTATCCACAAAGCCCGGAATCCGGAACTTTTTTGTGCGATTCCATCTTGACTCAACTGCCCCTGCTAAACCATCTTTTCCTAACCAGCGTTTGTCAAAACAAAATTGCCTATTCCGTTTCGTATGTGTCTTTAGGCAGGTTGCTAAAATCGGACAATGATCAGAACCAATCATTTCCAAATAATCTACCTTAGAATTCGGGAAATAGCCCTGCCATTCCTCATTGCCCAAAGCACGATCTAACCGGCAACGGACCACCTGGTTATTGCTCCGGTTACCTCTCCAGGATAATTGTTCACCATAACAAGGGAACTCCAACATCCCACAATGACGAATCATGGAAATAAAAGGGACAAAGGAAGAGACTGGGCGTAAAGCACCTCCTCTTTTCTCATGATTACTAACCAATTCGTTAAAATCACCAATCATAAACCAAGGATCAACACGAAAAGACCCGATATCCGATAACTTATCCCAAACTTTATCTCGATGTTGGGGGACCGGATCACCATATATAAAAGACATATAAACTAATTGTTGACCAAAAAACGCTTGCACATCAATAATGCGATCACACTCATAAAGAACTGAGAGTTTTATTTCATCTTTGTAAAACAATGCTAAACCACCACTAGCCCCGCAGGGTTCAACAGTATACAAATTATTAAAACCAAACTTATTCTGAAATTTTTGCAAATAAGAAAAACATTTCTTAGTTTCGGATAAAAATAAAATGTCTGGTCGATGTTGTTTCCACAAATCACCCAAATACTTCTCTGTCAGATCAACCCCAATGCCCTGACAGTTCCAACTCAGTATCTTCACGTTTCCGCCGGTGGTTTCGCGAGAGCCACCATCCCTTTTCTGAGTTGACGACCACCATCCGCTGGTTTACCACGTAAGATAATATCCTGCCTTGCTTGATTCTTCTGTTTTTCCCCATACCTGCAGGTTTAGAAAGTGCCTTAGCCAACAAACGTTTCCCGGAGAAGCCAAAGTCCTAGCAACATTTTTAGCAACAGTTCCAGAACCGCTAACACCTTTTCTAGCAATAGGCCTATTAACTCGCTCCCTAAGAATAATTGGTTCCTCTAGCTTGACATCAGCCATAGCACTATTAACAAGACCCAAAACGATATCCGGCAAGACTGAAGTAGTAAAAGTACCTTGTGGACTATCAGTCGTATCAGGTTGAGACTCCATCCCCTGATCATCGAGAGTGGCATCCTCCTTACCGACCCCAGATTCAGCTAAAACCGCTTCATGACCATCAAGATATTCACCCTCCTCCAACAAATCATCATTATCCACCATAAAATCAGTCTCCTCACCCTCTTTAACCATTCCCGTAAGTATATCTTCCGGAACAACTGCAACAGCCTGAGAAGTGGAACCTTTACCGAAAGCACCCTCTACCTCTTGAGATCTCATTGCAGCAACACCCTGATTAACCGTAGCACCCTGTTTAACCTTATAGAGAGGTTTTGGCCACACCGGTCCCAAAACCTTCCGGTTCAGGCTGAAAGAAGGAACCTGCCCCACAAAGTCACCACCTGATTTCTGCGAACCTCTCTGCCCACCAGAACCACTAGACTCAACTGCTGTAAACTGTTTTTTCTGACCCCACGCCGAGCCAGAGAATCTCTCTTGATAGCGGGATCCATAAGAACCCCCATCACCATGCATAACCTCCTGACTCTGAAAGTCCAAAGCCCTCTTAACATGCTTCCTTGGTTTCTCCCAACCACCCTCAGTTTTGTATCCCCCTTGTTTGACCTGAAGATGATGTTTTGGAGGCAACCGTTTATCACTTGCTGCTCCACAGCCTTCTCCCCCGCCCCTTTCTTCAACTCAGGGCACTCTCTCACATCGTGAGTAAGTCGAGAGCAATACTCACAGAAACCTGTCAGCTTCTCATATTCAAGAGAAACAATGACCTCATCGCCAGACTCAAAAGGAACAACCATCTGAAACAGGAGAGGGTTAAAGCCATTCACCGTCACACAGAAGCTTCCAGTCTCCTCATCAATCTCCCTAAGTAAACCCACCTTCTTGCCTATAGCTCTCAACGTTGCCTCTTCCCAAAGATGCATGGGGATACCGGTTACCTTGACCCAGAAATTAATTGCAGAAGGATAAGTGGATGAGATAATAGGCTCCCATTTCACCAACGCAATCATCCACCCATCAAAATGATAAGGGCCATTCATCAGAACCGCCTGCAAGTCTTCTTCAACCTCGAAGTTAAACTGAAACAAACCCTGACCCAAGTCAGCTCCTACCACCTTATCCTCCAGCTTCTAAATCTTGGGTAGATTTGCCACCAATGACTCCATTTGCTGAACATTTGGGTTCATCAATCGCCCAATAAGAGTCAGTGAGAATTGTTGTATTCTCTGAGCCAACACTGAATTAGCAATCCGCACTGTCTCAGTTCGAACCAACGGTGCTTTGCCTTTGTTTAATGCTAGCTGCGACATAGTAAACCACCCACGAGACAACCAGAACACCCGGAGATAAGAGAAATACAATGCTTCAGAACACACCTCTTTCGGACAAGCGAACAAAACACTCACGAGAAGGAGAATATTAGAACGACAATGAAACCACTTTGTCGAATTAACCTCTCGGATAAATACCGCATGAAAGCACCCCCCTTTGTCACGGGATTTACAAACTCTATCCGATATTGATATCCCATATCCGATCGAAAACAATCCCAAAACAATCAAAGCAATATCGTAGAAAGATCCCCTTCCGATACGCCAGATTAAGAAATATAAGCACATACCATAACTAACAGACCAACTGATCCTCTCATTTGTAGATGCAATTGAAGCCTCGAAAATAAGGAAATGGAGATCTCGACCTTGTAGAGCGCGAGAAATCAAACCCCACATAATCAAGGATCGGATCCTATCACGTCCATACTGGACTAGTATCGAATCGCCCACAGTTAACCAAATAAGATTCGATCCAATCAAATCTCCACCACGGAGAAAGAGGTCCCGCCGAACCCAAGTGAATCCCGACCAAATCAGAAATGGATTTCCGATCCATTCCCAATCTCTAAACGTGACTAGAGCACACGAAAGACCAATCTTCCGCCTCTCAAAAGCACTGGACCAAATCATATCAAAACCTAGATCGCTTCGCCATCGCTATCGTCAGAGAGAATTTTTTTTTTCCGTCGGAGAGATTTTTTTTTTTTTATATTGTAATTTTTCTATAAAATATAATTTATATGATTGTTTTTAAAAGTTTTTTTTGATAAAACATTATGCAATAAAATCATATGCTAAATATGATGGCTTAAAAAAAGATACCTATTTTGTAAGTTTTATATTGTTAATGATTCTAGATAAGTATTCATGCTATAACACTGGTTAAATTTTATTTTATACAAAATTTCGTATATTTTATATTTTAAAAAAAAAATTAAAATGTTGTATTAGTTTATGTATGTGAAGTTATTTCAACAATGTATATTCTACATCATAACTTGAATGTCATTATACGACATAATTTTGTAAATTTGGTTTTAAAAAAGCGAGTTATTATATTATGTGTAATTTAATATATTGTTATACTTTTTGTTTTAATATACTTGGTTTCTTGAAATTCTTTGGGTTATAGTTTCTAACATATTATTGATAGAGTGTTTATAGTTTCTAACTTTTTGATCTATTAAATGTTTATGATATTCTTCAAAATATCAAGTTTCAATATTTTAAAAATATTTTAAAATAAATTATTTAAAGTTTATTATATTATATAAAATTATAAAATTCAACAAAAAATATGAAATTAAACTTAAATATTCAAATTTTGACCCGTTACTCAGTAAATGTTTTAATTCAATAGATATTATTTTTAAAGAATAATATTACTAAAGTTTGAATATTTTATAGATTGAACAATTTATATTTGTTTTTAAAAATTTAACTTATGGTATATCCAGAAATAAAACTATTTTTTAATTATAATAAATAATATGATAATTTATTTTTTCACAAAATAAGCTCATATATAAATATGAGAGGTGAAGTATAATGATAATTAATAAATTAATATGGTAAGTTAGATATCAAAATATTGTATTTGATGAATAATTTAATAAAGAAAATTAAAATAGTAAGTTAGATGATATCAAATGATTATTTAGAATATTCTCTTTAAGATCTTCCGAAAATAAATTAAAGTTGCACCTATTAATAACCAATTAATCTATCAACTAATATATAACCTATTTATAACCAACTTATTAAAATTATATAGTCTACAAAACAATGTTGTGTACTTCCGTTTTATTATAAAAGGGATATAGACTATTATTACATTGTAGTATTGTACAAAACAATTCAAGAATTTTGAAAAAATAAAATTTCTAAAAACCACAAAAACAAAAAGAAAGACAGAAATGAACCCGCACACAATAATCTAAATCTCCAAATTAGATTGTAAAATTTTATGATTCGTATTTTTTTTTTTAGTATCATCTAAGTTAACATTTTTAAGATATCTTTTTTTCCTGTTGGCCGGAACCCCAAATACATTGGCGATTGCCTAAAAGTCATCATTACCCAATTTGACAAATTACTAGTATATTTTTTTCTTGGTTATTTCCGGAAAAGAAAGACATTATAGTATTCGTTACAGTGAATTCAACTAGTGTTGACTGTTGACAAATCATGTGCCATTGACGTTTGACCATATATAAAACGGTGGGTCGGGTTACTTATAGGCCCTCTTTTTGGAAGGTTGACTCCTTGACCGAACATAACTTTTGTACCTTGTATTTTTTCCAAAGCAACAAGCCAACACTTAATCAGTTATTTCACTTTCTCATGAACCCATACATTTGACATTGTATACATATTATAATAGTATAGTATTTCTTTCGTCATCTAGGTATATATATATTTTTTCAAACGAATACAGTTTCACACAGATCTCAAATGATATAATCTTGACAACCACGAAGCACATCCTTCATGCATGTCTTAACACCAATGAGAAATACACCAAAAAGGTTATGACAAAAATTCTCCATTCATGGAAGAGATCAACATAAGCCAGATGTTGCTGGTCTCGTCGTATCTAAAGGTTGCTGTTCCTATGCTGAAGTTGGGTACTACATTCTATTGAGTCCGAGAGAAAGTTTGAGAACATGAAAGACTCCATCGACAACCTAAACGTGTCGTGAGTTAAAAACCATGTCATAACGCACTCTTACAAATGTGAAATTATCTTGGCCGATAGTTATCATCAAAATCTATGCATGCATACGTGATTCATGTCCTTCATATATAAACACTGACATATATATACTTTAAAAAAGAAATAAGAATACTACAAGGATATGGATATTGTCATATTGATGCGAGAGTATCCATGTCATGAGGCTTTCACAATCTGATGATAAGTTGATAACATCGCACCACTAACACACTTTTCTCATATATACAAACAATATTTTAATGTAGTAAGAGAACAACAGAGTGAAATAAAAATTTAAAATCTATATATAATAGCAAACTCACTTTTTTGTGTCAACTTTTAATCCAACGGTTGAGATTAGTTTCGGTTTTAATCTAACGGTTTAAAATTATTAATCGTGTCTTTTCGTCGCACCCCCATCTTTTAAAAATCATACCTCTTAGTCTTTGCATCTCTTTGTTGTACCTCTTGGTTTCAAAAATCACAAATCACACCTCTTAGCCTTTGCATCTCTTTGTTGTACCTCTTGGTTTCAAAAATCACATACATTCATTTTTACACCTTTTAAATCACACCTCTTAGTCTTTGCATCTCTTTGTTGTACTTCCTGATTTCACACCTATTTATTTTTACACCTTTACATTTCACACTTCTATGTCTTGCACCTTTTTATTTATTATATATAAACTTTTTTGACTACATAAACAAGTTTTGAAAAATTGTTTCCTGAGTACTAAAGAATTGTATTATTGAAGTATTTTTAACTTTCAAATATTAATCTCTAATTCAAAGGTAATTTAATATTTTTGCTACTAATGACATGTAGTGTTTCTCATTTAGATTATTATTAGTCACGAGTCTTGACACCGATAGAGGAACAAGTCTACGGTTCCGTGTCGAATCCTCATTTTTTAATTTTTGTAAAGCCATAACTCTATATGCGCCACATCATGTACCGTAGATTTGCATACTTCAGGATATTTAGTTTTGAAATCATTTAGTTGGATAAAAACTTTGAATTTAGTCTACGGTTCCGTGTCGTCTACGGTTCCGTGTTCCTCTAGGCAACCGATAGAAGAACAAGTATACGGTTCCGTGTCGTCTAAATTTGGTAAATGGAACTTTGAAGCGTGAATCTGAGAAGGAAAAAACCTATTTATTTATGTTCTTATACTTTTTAAGGATAGTGATGGTTCACACTCTTTAATTATGAAGAGGGTGATGCTTAGTGGTATTAAACAAGGCTGTCAATACATAAATATTTATTGCATGCTTAGTGGTATTAAATACGTGTGTCATATTTAAATGGAACTTTGAAGCTTGAATTTGAGAAGGAAAAAACCTGTTTATTTATGTTTTTATACTTTTTAAGGATAGTGATGGTTCACACTCTTTAATTATGAAGAGGATGATGCTTAGTGGTATTAAATACGTGTGTCATATTTTTAGCATGGTTAATGTTTTTGATTTTTAATGTGCAGATTTCTTGGTTTTGAAAAAATTAAAACCAAGATACGAAAGTCATAATGATATGCAGTGATACTTGAGCTATGGATAAACTAAAATTTTTTAACAAATATGGTATAATTATAATTTATATATGTTCTTATTAACCTATTTATTTTTCTAACAAATATGGTATAAATGTTAATTTTTTTTCCTTTTTTTTTTGTAGAATGTCCATTAGATATAAATGATCCAGGTTAGTTTCCATTTTTTTGTAATTAAAATTTTTAAAAATTGTAAGTGAATTATAATTTCTTATACTTTCTGGGTATCAAACATTTTGATAATATATAGAAATATTACAAATGAGCATAGAAATAGAGAGTGACAAGTTTTGCCGTGTGGTCATATTTTCTGTGATTGTTGTATAATTAGTTGGCTACAAGTGAATGCTGTATGTCCATTATGTCGTTGTATTGTACCCTAAATGTTAAATATTTATATATTGTAAAAGTTTTTTTTTTCATTGATCTTAAAAGCTTCTCTCGCACAAAAACGAAGCGTACGTGTTACTCTGTTTTGTAGAAGATAAAACAGAGAGAAACTTATTATTTGATTAATAAACTGGAATTCCTCTTTTGTCGTCACTTAATTAAGCTCAAGTGGGGTTATGAATAGTTTAATATTAACTTTTGAAAATTGGTTGGTTAAAACTTATTTTACTAACTGTAACTTCACGGTAAAAACCGTTAACTATGTCTTGTCACCATATTCTTGTTCATCAAGACTCATCTTCACAAAACTTCATCTGAGGCAAAGATAATCAAGCCAAACTTCACGACGTTTCGAGGTAACTTCACAGTAAAACCTTTCACCTATACGGTTCTTGTTTCACCACGAAGAGGAGACAATACTCCACCTTGGTTTGAACGTATAACCCAAACTTGATTCCGTTCTTGAGAATCTGAATAAGTGCAACACTTAAGAACCTTTTTTTTTTTTTTTTTTTTGAATGTAATGTTAAATTAAATTCAAAAGAAAATAAACTTTTTACAAAGCGTTTTTAGAACCTTTTTAGAACATGTCATAAGAGTATGAAAAATCTGAGATTAGTAGAATCTTGCAGCAAACCAAGTTTGGATGGTGGTATCCTCTCCATTCCGAAGAGTGCTAAGTCGATTGCGAATATTTTTGTCAATGAGCTTTACTAATTTCTCCTCTGTAGCAGGTTGGTCTCCATGACGACGAGCATTTCTTTCCAGCCATATCGAATGTATTGTGTTCTGGAACGCATATCCGGTTATAAACTTCGTGGTCTTGTCGATCTCTTCACCCCCAAGCAAGGTCATGATTTCTTGCCAGTCAATTGTAAACTTATGGAGTAGTAGCTTCTTCGTGAGAGTCTCCCAGATTCGTTGTGAGAACGGACACTGGAAGAAGAGATGTGCAGTAGTTTCTAGCGGGTGGTTACAGAGGACACAACCTGTGGGAGCACCCGTATTCCATCGTTGCAGTCTATCTCCGGTGCTTAGTCTGTTTTTTACCAATAACCAAGTAATAAAGGCAAACTTCGGTGTTGCTTGTGGAAACCAGATCACTTTGTGCCCCTCGAAAGTAGGGTGAGGAGCTCGTATAAGGGACCATGTGTCGTTTGTGAGGAATTTCTTGCGATAACCATTGTTTCGCCCTTTCCAGAGAGCTTCATCTTCCCCCTCCACATTTTGACTAAGTTTATGCTTCAGAATCTCTTCCTCTATCTGATTTAACACAGCTTGTCTATGTCTCCTCTGCCTGGTTTCTGCCATGACCTCTGCTACTGTACTTGATAGCGGGATCCCAAGAGCTATGGAACCTCTGTCTCCAAGTTGCTCATGTAGACAGCCCAAACTACACCAATTGTCAAACCAAAAAGAGGTGGATTCTCCATTACGAACCTTTTAACACCAGCGAAAAAATCTGCAACATCAATGTCTCTGCATAAATTACAAAATGCAGACCAAATACTCAGCAAACTGATGCATACACAAGACTATAATCACCAACCAACACATGATAGAAGTGAATCTTATGCAGATGCAATGAGAGATTGTATAAATCCAAAGTTTCACTAACACATATTATACCTGTATTTTTAGTGATACCTTGATTTTCGGCCACAGGATGCTAAGATCACTGCAAATATCACACACAAACATATTCTCATCATTTTCATATGTACAGATTGCACATCGCCAAAGCTCTTGCTTAGCAATTTCTTCCTTTGGTTCAAAAAACTCTTGTTCGGCAGTTTAGGACAATTGGAACGAGGCCAACCGCTGCTTATCACAACCTCTGGTGCCGGTGTTTGTGTGTGATCAGTTATCCTCTCATCTGTACATATGTTTGTGTGTGATCAGTTTTATTTTTCATCTGTACTTTAGATATTCCAGTTGAATATCTAAAGTTATCCTCTCATCTGTACATATGTTTGTGTGTGATCAGTTTTATTTTTCATCTGTACATATCCTCTCATCATTTTCATCTGTACATATGTTTGTGTGTTATCCTCTCATAACTTTAGATTAGGAGATATCACGTGCTTAAAGCACGGGTCAACATTTAAAAAAAAAATATAATAATAAAAGTTATTGTTATATTTTTTTTAAAAAAGTAGATAATATTTATTTTTAATTGTTCTGTAAATTTATTAGTCTATTTGAATACTAATTATCTTAGAATATTATTAGTATTTTTTTTTGACGTATTATTACAGTTTTATATTGTTTGTTTGTTGTATTTGCATCATTATTTTGTGAAAGAAAAAATAATAATTTTAATATTATAATTGTGAGCAAATAAAATTATTAATTTATAATCTATATAAATTTAGTTTTACCAAACCGCCAGAGTGGAAATTAAAACACACATTTTTCATAGATTGGGTAATATACCTTCGTTTTTCAAAATTCAAATCACAATATATGCAGAACAAATTCTGCATTTTATTAATCATAAATATTATAGAAAAATTCCAAAAAAAATTTGTAAATAAAATAAAATAAAAATGATAGGAGAGTCATAATTTGAAATCTTAACAAAATCTTTGAATTTAGTTATTAAAAATAATTATATTGTATACTTGGATATAAAATCTTAGTTTTTAAAATTCTGATTAGTTTATATTTTTTTTAAAAAAATATTTACTAATTTCGTCCATAATTTATTAGAGAGAGAAAATATTTTTATTTTTATATTTCTAGATTTTTCAATATTTGATTTTTGAGTGTTTTTTATTTTTAATTAATTATATTTATTTATTTATTTAAATTAATTAATTAAGTTTAATTAAATTTTTCTAATGGCAATTGAATGTAATTTTTTACACATTGTAAGGTTAGTTTCATATTTGTACTTCCCAATTAATATAGTAGGATATTCAACTAGAAGGGTTGGTTATATACATCCCCTAACTTTTTTATAATTGAATAATAGTTGTCGTTATGAATATAAGCCACGTTTCATATTAATTTCCACTACATTATTAATAAATGTATTAAATTAATATGTAACAGAGGAAGTAAAGTTCGAGTTACATTGTGGGATAACATAGTCAATACATATAAAGACTTGTTAGGAGATAAAGAGGCAAAAGGAGAAATCGTGATAATTACAAGTGTCAATCCAAAAAAATATGCGGGTAACTAATACCCCACGTTCGTTTTGTTTCTTATATAATGAGCCACTTTCTTATTATTCCTTAATTATAATTAATTATCATTTATCTTTTGTAGGTTATCTATACTTAAACTCTACTTCTGCAACAAAAATTTACATTAATGACCGAGAAGGTGTTATAGACGATTTCAAATTACGGTAATAGAAAATAATGATTTTTTAAAAAAGAAAGGAAAATGTTTACTCCTATACTTACAAATATATGTAACAGTTTATTACCTTTTTTTTTTTTTTTTGACAAACTCTAATAGTTTATTGCCAAGTATCATAACAACTATATCAAACGACAACTCTCCAACAACATTGGAAAAATCAATGGTCAAAATTTCTGAAATAATTAATTATATTTCTGGCAATTTAGTTGAGGTAAAAATTGTTTGACTTAAACATTAAGTAAATAATTAATATATATTTAAGAACGGCGGTTTTAACTTTATATAGTTAAAAAATAATAATAAATTGTACAAAAATTTTTACCAGGAGAAGGAATTTACATGTGAAGGCAAAATAATAGAAATCTGTTCAAGGAATGGATGGAGTTATGTATCATGTAATTTATGCTCAAAAAAACTTCAAAAAATTGAAGGAAAACTAATCTGCAATAATTGTGTAAAGGAAGATGTCCTTGGTATTCTAAGGTATATTCCTTATCTTTGTATTATTTAATTAATAATAATTTCATAATTTAGCTGCAATCAAATAACTTATTTGAAGTTTTATTATTATATATACATGAACAGATATCGGCTTGAAATTTTAGTTGAGGACGATTCAGACGTAGCATCATTGACTACATTTAATAAAGATGTCACCAAACTTTTGAACATATCTGCTACTGAATTGGTTAAATATTATGTAAGAAATACATATAATAAATTTAACAACTAAACAAAATATTATTATTTATAACAAGAATAGTCATACAATATTAATATTATTACTGATATTTAAATGTAATCGATGAAACAGGAAAAGATGTTCTATACTCCAACAGACGAAGATATTATCAATTTCCTTACAGAAAAACTTGTGGGGAAAAAATTTAAGTTAAATATAAAAGTCACATCGTTTAACTTTAAATCTACATCGGCGGGTTTAACTGTGACAAGTATTCAAGGAGATACAATCTGTTTAACAACTCAGGATGAAAACGTATTTGACACTCCCACAAATGCTGAACAAACAGTAAACATCACCCAAAGAGAGAATGTAGACCTTGACAGTGCTGCTAATAATAATTATATCATCGGGGATAGACTCAAAAAACAAAGAGTAACAAGAAAAAGGAAGATCACACCCACTAGAATAACGGAAGCTGTAAAAAGAATAAAAGAGGAGGAGTCCAAAGACAATGAACTTACAGTAATAAAAACTGGGAATAGGAAGAGAAATATGATAACAAAGAGCAAAGTATTGGCTTCTAAGGAAGGAAAGAGTAACAAAGAAGAAAATCTTGATGATCTTGAAGACTTAACTACAAAATCTATGAGACCACAAAGAAAAAGAAAAATGATAATTCATGAAGATTATGTGTAGTATATGTATAAGTTAATAAATTATTTTTTTAAAACTGTAACCCTAAGATATTTACTAATTCTACGACTACGAATTGGAGGAATATACATTTGATTCAAATAATAAAAGTTCAATGTTATTTCAACAAGTTAACTTAGATTAAATGAAATTTACATCCATACGACTACGACTGAATTTAATTATTCGTTAACTCACGTTTTACATAAAAATTAAAAATTAATCGTTTCATCCATAAATAACAAACTATAAATTAAAACAAACAAAGAAACAAATATAACAATACTTAGCACGTTAATGTACGTACCAATATAAAGTTATAAAGTAAGCCTGAACAAAGAAGACAAAAATAGTAAAAGTTGCCGATGTGGGACGAAACAATTGAAATTTTAATTAATGTGGGCTAAGTTTCTTTTGTTCCATCACTTGATTCCAAATTATGATGTAAGCCCACGTTAATTTATTTCGAATGAGCCTAAGCTTATTTAAACCAATTGACAAACCCTAATATCCCTAAACAAGGTCTCTCTTTCTTTTTTCTTTGTCCGCCGTTGCTCCTTATTTCTTCTATTTCTACAGTTTGTTATCTTCTCTTCTCTATTCTTTTTCTACATCCTCTCATGACTTCAACAGTGGTGATTATCCGCTGATTCTTCTCTTCTTCACAATCGATTATTTTCCATCGGACGCCGGAAAACAATCAAAATTGCGTTATTTCAGTTTTTAAACTCAAAACCGAAATTAACCGAAAGCGGAAGTGAACCGAACCGAATTGAATTTCGGTTTAATTCGGTACAATTTTCAAATTTAAAAAAAAAATAACGGTACCGAACCGACAGAATCAACCGAACTCCCAGGGATATACTTTCCACCTCTTCGTAGCCAACCTTTGCTTCCACCTCTTCGCAGCCAACCTTTGCAATGTTTCTTTAAACCTTTCCAATACTTATTTAAAACCTTTCCATTCATAAGCAACAACCCTTAACTATTATTCATCAACTTACTTAAATCTCATCATTTTTATCGCACACTTAAATAATAGTATAATTCTTTATTGAACAAAGCGAAGTTAAGCGTCTCTGTCTCAGGTACGTTAATTCTTAATCTCTTTAATTAAATCATTGCATTTAGACATTTCTCTTTCTTTTTCCTTCCCACTCATCAAATACTATCATAATTTCAAAAATAAATTAGAATGAGTAGAATGATAGAGGAATTAAATGTTTTTGTTGATTTACTAATTCTGTTTCTACGTTTATGATGAACATAGTGAATTATTGGAGTAGAATGAAAGATCTCGGACACCCACCATTGAACCAAATTGACGATAATATCATGCTAGCAAAGCAAATGAAAGCATTAAATCTGAAAATGGACGAGGTCAGTCAATATGCATACACACCAAAACCTAAACAGTTCATGTGGGACAAAACTAAAAAAAATGGAGAAGACGTAAACATTTACAATCAATCGGCAAAATAATTCGTCAAAAGGAACGTCAAGTAAGTATATTATTCCAAACTTTTTTGTTATTGACTTCACAATCAATCTATACTAATAACTAAAGAATATGCAGAACGTTCATGAGGAATGGCGTAAAATGATGGAAAAAGTGCATTTTCTTTCGGCTAAGGAAAAAGAATTGAAACACTGCGTCATGGATTATCAACTGGCTGTAGAAACGATGCGTTACATGAAAGCAAAGAAGAAACGATTAGAGGAAATAGAATACAATAGTGATAGCTCCTAAATTAATTATATTTACTTATTAGTTTATTTACTTAAAGACTACATTGTAATTATTTAATTAAACAAATTAAACAACAGAAGATGCAACATTTACAACATATAAGTAATAATTTAAATTCAATTTTTTAATCAATTAAAACTACAAAAATAACAAACTTAAGTTACAAACCAAATTGGTTCAGAAAAAAAAAAAAAAAATTACAAACCAAATATAGTGTTACAGAATTATTTGCATTAAATTTGTTGTTTACAAACACTATTAACAATTACTTCAAAATACTCATTCATAAAAAAAAAACCAGTATTTTATGAAGAAAAATAAGTCATTTTACATCACCATACATTATAGATTTTCACTTCCCGCGCGGCAACGCGCGGGTTTGATTCCTAGTATAAAAAATAGAAAAGCACATTTTTTGTCAATTCCTAGTTTTAACAAAAAAAAAAAAACATCGCACCACTAACATTATGAACACACTTTTTTGCTCTGCCGAATTTTCTCTGACGGACTAATAATAACAAATGGCATGACCATCTTATATTTTTTTTCTTTTTCTTTGGCAAACAACCATCTTATATCTAACTACCTAATTCTCTACCTAAATGTACGTAGCTTCCAATTCGTATTATTATATAACCGAAGATTGAGTTGATACTAAAAAAATAGTTAACTTGATCTTATCATATTCTTGACATGTCAGATCTCAAGTCTCAGGGGGAATGTCCCACTCAAGATTGTACACTGATCTTCAACGAGCCAATGATTAAAAACTTGAAATTTCTACTCTTTGAACGTGCACAATAACAGTGAATAAATAAAGGCTAGTGGTCGCAGCCAAAAATAAATAAATAAATTCAGTTTACTAAGACACAAACCCCGTAGTTACTTTCATCTTTACAATTAAAGAATTAGACCCGGGCTCCATAATAATCTTGATCCTAATTCAGTGATTTAGGCCTCACTTCAATACCATCTATCACAATGCCACCTTTGAGTTGATATCCTTTCACCTCCGTGAGACTCATAATGACCTCATCATTTTCTCCTTCTCGTGTCTCAAACTCTCCTAACTCAATCTCCATCCAACCGTCGTCTCTACCTTTTGGCTCTCTCCTTTTCCCGTCCCCACCCACCACCTCCACGGTCATGGCCATTCGCTCTTCTCGGTTTCCGTAAAACAGCCGCTTCATTTGTTGTTTCTTCTCATCCAAGCAACTTAGATAAGTTGCACTCTTACTAATTTGACCATTCTTGGAATTAACTGAAGTCTCCGCCGGAACTAGGTCTAGTCCGTAAGCGCCTTTAGTTACTTTCATTATAATATATGCTCCGTATTCTGTGTTTGGTGATAAAACTCCGGTTTGGATTTTACCCTTGACATCTAATCGATCCGTTGTTATAAGCTCAGCTGACTCCGAAAATCTGAAATTGTTTAAAACAAAAATTGTTAATATAAGAAATTAATTAAAAATAAAACATTTTCGAGACATGTTAACAAAGCAAAAATAGTTATGTTCAGAAAAAAGAAGAAAAACAAAAAACTGACCTAGAATATGAGACATTGCTCCAAGACCAGTAAGATGAATGGTCACTATGAGTTATGGAAATATCTCTTGCTGATAAAATGTATGAAATTTTCCCGGTAAACTTGTTGATCTTGAACAGCTGAAATTGCATCGTAAAAGAAGATATTATTAGTTACAGTAAATTAAAAAGAATTCAAAATTTTCTGTTCAAAGTGTTGTTGTACCCACGATCTGTCATCTCGGGCAGGAGGTGGAAGTGAGCCTGGGCCGAGGATGTCTAATGGGCCAAGGAGTGCAAAGCTGATCGGCCCATCAGGACAGTCAAAGAAGGGAGCGCGGAATGTGCCTCAATCCAACCAGCTCGGAGTCCGGGCGCGGTCAAAGATTCCCCCACTTAAGAGGATTAATTGCACCAACACAAATCACGTCCTATTAATTACGTATTAATTGAGTAATAAATGGGTCAGTATAAATATGTAAGAGGGGGTCACTTGTAAGGGATCCAAGAATTTTTTGGAGAAATAGCAATACACAATTCAAATTCATAAAACTCTTTCAATTTAGTTCGGAACTGTTTTACGGTGATAAGCTCCTCCGCACTTAAATCACTTCGGAAGGAGAATCTCTTTCTCAGTTCTCACATTTGGCGCTAGAAGGAGGGGAGTTATCGCCTGACTCTCACTAGTTCCGACTTTTTACACAAATACATCCGCAAAACCACCGCTATGGCCACCAGCTCCCCTAATCAGGTATCCTTGGAGGTGATCCAAAAGCTCCTTCAAGATTTGTCCGAGAAGTCCGACCGTCAGCAAGCCGCCTCTGCCGCCCTTACCGAACGTTTCGACAGTCTGGAGGGTCAGATCTCCGCTCGTCTAGACGAACTCGCGACGTCGGTAGTAGACCTCTCAGCCTCCCACCGCGCATACGCCGAGCGGGTCGATCTCTTATCCGCTGACCAGACCCCACGACGACGTGCTTTGGATTTCTCCGGCGTGACTCCACCTTCCACTTCGCAAGGAGCAGCAACAAATGTCACTCCGGGAGATTCGTTCCCGCCTCGAACCAACACGCAAACGGCGCTACCACGGACCGGCGATGGTCTCGCACCGGCTCAGCCCGGCGTCATCCGACCCCCCGAGGTCCCAGCCCGCCTTCCTTTCCCCGTAGACGGAAACACTCCGGTTTCGGGGTATGCTGTCAACCCCGAGATCTTCCGCATGCAGAGCGAAATTCGAGACATGCGGTCTGTGATGCATAGCGCGACCACCTCAGCTCCGGATATATTCCGAGTGATTGAGGAGTCGAGGCGAACTCCTTTCTCCGACCAAATAGCCCGAGTCCGCATCAAAGATACTGGCAAAATCAAATTCTCGAGCTACGAGGGAAAAGGAGATCCGACTAATCACCTCAAGACCTTCTTGCTGACAGCCAGCCGGGTGGACCTCGAGCCCCATGAAGCAGACGCTGGGTACTGCAAGCTGTTCGCAGAAACTTTTAGTGGACCGGTACTGCTTTGGTTCGCGTCCTTAGCAGCTGGCTCCATAACCAACTTCACCGAGCTGTCGACCTCGTTCGTCAAGCAGTATTCTAGCCTAATCGAAACTGCGGTGACGGATGCTCAGCTTTGGAACTTAAGTCAAAAGGCCGGAGAATCCCTTCGGTCTTACATAACAAAGTTCAAAGAGATCCAGGTCAAAATTCCGGACTCTCGGACTCCACAGCCCTAGCCGCGCTTAAGAATGGCCTCTGGCACGAATCTCGCTTCCGCGAAGAGCTGTCCGTGAATCGTTTCCCAACTATTCAGGACGCGTTACACCGAGCTTCGAACTGGATAGTTGCAGAAGAAGATAAACTCGCCGCTGCGCAAAAACAAAGCGCCCCGCCTGCAGGGAAACCGCGCTTCGAATCGCCTGCTAAAAAGACTCCGCCTACGACTCCGAAGTCCGGGCCGAGCACTTTCGCAGTCGCCAAATCTCCCAAAAAGAATTCCCCAAAGAATTCTCCGTCCAAACCGCCATTTTCACCACGCTCCAAGAGTGGTGTCCTCCCGAGTAACAAATGGGTCCGAGATGAGGACATGTACTGCGAACTCCATAAAACCAACAGTCATTCTACTCGTGACTGTAAGAAGCTGATGCACCTCCTCGCAGAGAAGTACATGGCGGGAGAAATGCCAAACGTCACAATTGAAGAATTGGAGCAAAAAGCAATTCCCGAAGTGGATGAGGACGCTCCACCTTCAAAGAAACCAAAGCAGTCCGATGGAAGTGACGCTCCCAAGAAAAGAATCGACGTGATAATGGGAGGATCGCGTCTATTCCGGAACTCCATCACTGCGATCAAAGACCATCAGCGGAAGCTCAATAGCCCCGAGCCGAAGCGAGCTAAATTGATAGCTAGTGACCTACCTGAAATTTCTTTCTCCGAGAAGGAAACTGAGGGGTTGGACACTCCACACGATGACGCGCTCGTCATTTCGCTTGATGTAGCGAACCACGAAGTCTGTCGAATCCTAATCGATACGGGAGTTCGGTAGACTTGATTTTCCTTGAGACCCTCACCAGAATGGGTATCGGGAAAGAGCACATTGCAGGACCGCCTTCGCCCCTGGTCTCATTCACTAGCGAGACGTCGATGTCTTTGGGCACGATCACATTGCCAGTCTCCACTCAAGGAGTGGTTAAAATGGTGGAGTTCACGGTCTTTGACCGACCTGCGGCCTATAATGTTATTTTGGGAACTCCCTGGCTCTACCAGATGAAAGCGGTGGCCTCGACGTACCATCAGTGTGTCAAATTTCCGACACCACAAGGAGTCCGGGAAGTTCTGGGAAGCCAAAGGACGGCCAGGAGCTGTTACCTCGCAAGTCACAAACTCCTGATCCAATAGCAACCACAGCTCGAGGTCCCGAAAATCCAGTTCGGAAGCAGCTAAAAGGCGACCTCACTGAGTCCATTTTCATCAATGGCAAGTTCCCGGATCAAGAAATCAAGATCGGAGTAGGGTTGGATAGCGGGCTTCGCGCTGCCCTGATAGCCTTCCTGAGAGAAAGAATGGCCACCTTCGCGTGGTCCGTGGACGAGATGCCCGGCATTAGTCCAGAAGTCATTTCCCACGAGCTGAATGTGGATCCTACGTTCAAACCCGTAAAGCAGAAGCGAAGGAAGCTGGGTCCGGAACGAGCTGAAATCGTAAATAAAGAGGTTGAACGTTTGCTAAAGGCGGGCCAGATACGCGAAGTAAAATACCCTGAGTGGCTCGCAAATACTGTCGTGGTCAAGAAAAAGAACGGAAAGTCGCGAGTCTGCGTTGATTTCACCGACTGAATAAGGCATGCCCCAAAGACAGCTTTCCACTTCCGCATATCGACCGGTTAGTTGAGTCCACTTCGGGCCACGAGCTGATGTCCTTCATGGATGCATTCTCTGGCTACAACCAAATCCTAATGAACCCGGACGACCAGGAGAAGACTGCATTCATTACGGACCGCGGGACCTACTGCTACAAGGTGATGCTTTTGGGTTAAAAATGCGGGAGCAACTTACCAAAGACTGGTGAACCGAATGTTCGAGCATCAGCTCGGAAAAACCATGGAGGTTTACATCGATGACATGCTGGTAAAATCGATGGAAGCCAGTTCGCATCTCGCCGATCTGAAAGTTTGCTTCGACATCCTGGATCGGTTCGGGATGAAGCTCAACCCCACGAAGTGCACCTTTGCAGTTCCATCAGGAGAATTCCTGGGGTATATTGTCACAGAAAGAGGAATCGAAGCGAACCCGAGGCAAATCAATGCTTTCCTGTCTATGAGTTCTCCCAGAACCTTGCGCGAAGTGCAGCGCCTTAACGGGCGGATCGCAGCTCTCAACCGCTTCATCTCTCGCTCTACGGATAAATGCCTCCCTTTCTACCAGTTGTTGCGAAAAGGGGGAAAACTTTCCTGTGGGATGCGAAGTGTGAAGAAGCATTCGCCCAGCTCAAAGCTTATCTGTCTGAACCACCGGTCTTGGCGAAGCCTGAGTTCGGAGAACCACTCTTTCTTTACGTAGCCGTATCGGATAGCGCGGTCAGTGGAGTTTTGGTTCGTGAAGAAAGGGGAGAGCAGCGACCAATTTTCTATATCAGCAAATCATTCACCGGAGCGGAGTCGAGGTATCCTATGATGGAAAAATTGGCCTTAGCAGTGGTCACTTCGGCAAGGAAACTGCGGCCTTACTTCCAGTCCCATACGATCATAGTCCTGACGACGCAGCCACTTCGGACGGTGTTACATAGTCCGAGCCAGTCTGGACGGCTGGCTAAATGGTCTGTCGAGTTGAGCGAATATGACATCGAGTTCCGGACTCGAACTTGTGCGAAGTCACAGGTGCTGGCCGATTTCTTGATCGAACTGCCACTAGCTTCTTCGGCTAGCAACAATGTCGAAACTCCGTGGACGCTGTATGTTGATGGAGCTTCTTCCAAATCAGGGGCAGGAATTGGGGTCCGCCTCACTTCTCCTACAGGCGAAGTGATCGAGCAATCATTCCGTTTGGCTTTCAACGCATCCAACAACGAAGCCGAGTACGAATCTTTTCTTGCCGGCTTACGCCTCGCAGTGGGAATTGGTGTCCGGAAACTTCGAGCTTTTGCGACTCGCAGCTGGTCACTAACCAGTTTTTGGGGGAGTATGAAACAAAAGATGGCCGCATGGAGGCTTATTTGTCTACAGCTCGGGAGTTAGTCGCCAAGTTCGAGGAGTTCGAAATCACTAAAATCCCACGAAGTGAGAACTCTGCTGCGGACGCTTTAGCCTCTCTGGCCTCCACTTCGGATCCCGCGACAACAAGGATTATCCCCGTCGAAGTCATTCAGTTTCCAAGCATCCGGCTGGAAGGCACACATATCGTGACCCGCGCAATGAAAAGGCAGCTGGCCGCTGAGGAAGCAGCTCGTAAGACGGCTGCGGACGCCCGAACCCCAAAGGATCCGGACCTTACCTCGCTTACTCCAATGGAAGTTCACCCACTTCTCATTGAGCTCGAAGAAGGTCCAGCTTCGGAATCATCGAGCTCACCAGCTGATAGCCAAGCCGTTATCCCACATGCCACCTCGAGTGGCACGAATCCTAACAGCTGGGGGCAGATGACTGGCGGAGCCCGATCTGGGCTTACCTCGAAAAAGGGGAACTCCCAGCCGACAAGTGGGCAGCTAGAAAACTCAAGGTCACAAGCGCACGGTACTGCATCCACAACGGAATACTTCTACGCCGAAGTGTAGCTGGTCCTTATCTGACTTGCGTGGCTGGTAGAGAACCCGCGATGCTAATGCGAGCTGTTCACGACGGACCCAATGGAAATCATTCCGGAGGCCGAACTCTGGCTTTCAAACTTAAGCGCCAAGGTTACTTCTGGCCCACCATGGTCACGGATTGCGAAAAGTACTCGAACCTGCGAGAAGTGTCAGAAACACGCCCCATCAATCCATCAACCTACCGAACTCCTGTCTTCGGTGTCCGCACCTTACCCTTTCATGAGGTGGTCTATGGATATCATCGGTCCATTACATCGAGGGCCAGGAGGAGTCCAGTATGTGCTCGCTCTTACCGACTATTTCTCCAAGTGGGTGGAAGCAGCAGCCTATGCGAAAGTGACAAGCGACGAGGTGGAGCAGTTCGTGCTTAAAAGCATAATCTACCGCTACGGCGTCCCATATGAAATCATCACGGACAATGGCCCGCAATTCATCTCTTCGAAGTTCGAAGAGTTCTGCGCGAAGTGGAAAATCCGACTCAACAAGTCAACCCTCGTTACCCGCAAGGTAATGGGCAAGCAGAGGCGATGAATAAGGTCATACTTGCCAACTTGAAGAAACGGCTCGATGCTCGCAAGGGGCGCTGGCCGGACGAACTTCAGGGTGTCCTCTGGGCAATCCGAACAACACCTCGGCGGGCCACTAATGAAACACCCTTCTCCCTGGTTTACGGAGTCGATGCCGTAGTCCCAGTTGACATAGAAATACCCGGAGTCCGTACCTCGCTGAACCCACTCCGAGCAGAGGAAAATGAGGAGTTCCTACAGGATACTCTTGATACAATCAACGAGCGTCGGGACCAGGCGTTAGCCCGGATCCAGAATTACCAAAGCACGGTGGCTCGGTACTATAACTCCAAAATCCGAGGCAGACCCTTGGCAGTGGGCGACCTCGTCCTGCGAAAAGTCCAGGAGAATACCGAGGAGCTCAATGCAGGAAAGTTGGGAATCAATTGGGAAGGACCATACAGAATTACTCGCGAAGTCCGAAATGGAGTTTATCAGCTCGAAGATTCAGAGGGAAAACCAGTCCCGAGGTCGTGGAATTCTTTACACCTTAAACTTTTTTACAGTTAATGTCTTTGTATCGAACTACGATTTGGCTTGATCCCGATAAGGGTACGTAGGCAGCCCACTTCGGGTCCAGCTATCCATATTAATAAAATTTAAAGTTTTCTTAAACTTTTTTATTACTAATGGTTCAAATTCAAAAAAAAAAAAAAAAAAAAAAAAAAAAAAGCCGAAGCCTGACTTCGCATTTACCATTTTTGCCGAAGTCAAACTTCGCAAATTTAAACCGAAGTTCTCACTTCGTATTCAGCTTTACTTTAAATCTAAGTTTTGCGAGGAATTTAAACCGAAGCCCTCACTTCGTCCTCCGCTTTACTTAAGGTCAAAGCTCAGTTTCACAAAATTCCTATCTAAACCGAAGTAGTCACTTCGTACCCAGCTCTACTTACAAGTTGGGATGACATTTTTTGAACTAATTAGCCGAAGTTCTCACTTCGTGTTCATTTCCGCTCGTACCATCTTTTTAAACAAGAGATTGTGGAAATGAAGTTCACATTAAGCCAAAAAAAAAAAAAATAATAAAAAACGGAGCGGTCACCACGACCAAAACGCTCCGAAACGAGTCAAAAAGCAAATACTACAGAAAGGGGGCAACTTGTGCCAAAACAAACCCGAAGTAGGAACTACTGAGTACGGAGCGGGGTCCGACGCCGCTTCGGAAAAGCCAGCCCCATCTCTTCGATCTCTCCTACCGACTTAGTGTTCACCAAGAAATCGTCCATCCCCTGATTCGAGAGTAGCCCGAGGTTAGTGCCGGATTCGTCGATGGCGACGCTAAGCGGGTGCTCGGTGCATAGGAGATCGGGCGTATCCGCTAAAAGGTTTGAGAACGCAGCAAGGTCGAGTTCACGGGGAGTTACCTTCGAAACCTTCTCGTCAGCTTCCTCCTCGTCAGCTTTCAGGAGTCCGAGCTCGGCCTCCATGTCTTCTATCTCGCCCCTAGAGATTTCCTCCACCAACATCCGGTTAGCTCGGATCTCGGCGGCCCGGATCTGAAGCGGAGCTAGCTTCTCCCTCTCTTCAAAGGTGACTTTCACCTCCTCGACCAAGGGACGGAGAGTCCGCCTCATCGCTTGTCTCTCCTCCCTTCGCACCCTCTCAATCTCGCAGCTATTGCCAGCTTCGAGTAGTTGATTTCGGAGCTCGATGTCGTGCAACCTACTCTCGCTGCCTTCGCATCCTCCGCAGCCTCGTAGTAGAGGTCCCCCGCCTTCTTTAGCTTATCTCGGAGGTCCTCGTTGGCGATTCCGAGGTCGAGCACCTGTACCTCGGCTTTCTTCATCCGAGCTCGGATTTGCTCGGCTTTCTCCACGGTCGAAGCATTTTCGGCCTCTAGTTTAGCATACTCCTTCACCTGGGCTTCCAGGTCGGCAATCTTTTTCCGGAGAATGCTCACCTCGGAGGACGGGGAAGAGGCAAACAGCTGATCCTCGTAGGATGCCACCGAGGAGTTAAACTCGATCATCAGCTGAAAAGATAAAACTTATTAAGCAATCGTTCGGTGGAAACCAAAACAAAAGAGGGGGGCAAAGAAAATCGAAGCGTATTTACCTCGCCGATTTTATCCGCGGCGAAAGAAGTTTGCGCGATTGACCTCGGTCATATCCGCGAATGCCGGGATCCGAACTCCGGGACGAACGTAACTCCGCATTAGATCGGCTGGGGACGCAGGAGGAGCTGAAAGATTTTCGATCATCATTTCATTGACGACTATCGAACTAACAAAGGTACAAGAGTAAAGTTAAGAAAGCTCACCTCGGGTGAAAGAACGTTGTTCTTTTGAAGAGTGTCGTCCGGAGTCTTTAGGTGGTAAGGGCTCCTAACTCTCCGAGGAGGGACCCCTGTCTTTCGAGCTAGATCTACTTCGCTCATTCCCTGATGGGCCAGTTCGGGCTCGCCCTTTCTCGCGAGGAGGAGGCAGTCTCAGGCTCTTTCCTCTTCTTTGAGGAATCAGTTTGCTGTGAGGAGGCCCTTGTGGGGGATTTCTGCAGCACAGGGGAGGAAGGAGCGATCTCCCGTGGTTCGTCACTAGAGTCAGCAATAACGATCACGGGGGACCAACGGGCCAGCAGGAGCCTCGGTTGATTCAATGCCGAGCTCGGGAGGATCAATTGAGGCACGGAAGACCCGCTTACCTCGGGAGCGGAGGAGCTGGGGGTTCTTGTTAGAAAGGCGAGCTTTGCCTTCAGCAAGGGCCGTCACCATCTTCTTCTTCAACTCCTTTTCAGCAATCCGACACGCTCTCTCTTCTCTAGTTCATTTCCGAAACGCTCACGGGGTCGGAACAAACAAGAGTACGTTTCCCGAGCCTAACCGTCGATTCCCTGATCCTTTCGCACGAAAAGGAGTCCCAGGCAATCTGGCCTTGGCTGCAGAATCTCGAGAAGAATTCCGCGAACGTAGGGCAGAGGAGTCCACGCTCGAAGTGATCTGAAACAAAGATATTAAGAGGTTAGATAACAAGATAAAAGTTGCAATTGACTCGGACTTCACAAGAAACGCTATTCTACCAATTTTCGAAGTCCACTTCGACACGTGCGAACTCACGCGGTGGCCGAAAGTGAGTTCGTTAACCGGGAAAAAGAAATAGGACTTCCTCCATTTCTCATCTTTCTCGGGTAGGTCGTCGAAGACCTTCAGTCCGGAGAGCGGGCTCACGTACAGAGTGCCCTTGGTCCGGCCTGTCTTTACTGTGTATACTTGGAGGAAGTCAGCTAGAGACAACTTGTAATTGAACTCTTCCCCCAGAGTTTGAAGACACATGACGGTCCGAACAAAGTTCGGACACATCTGGGGGAGAGCGAAGCCCAGTTCGAGCATCATCTTTACGATGAGTTCGGGAAGGGGAAAAGATAGACCACACGCAGAGAAAAAGATCTCGAACGCGCAGCAGTATCCGGCGGGGGATTCTCTGGGGACTCGTGAGCCTTGGGAATCTAATCTCGACCTCCGACGGAATCCCGGTGGAGGCTCTGAGCCCGCTATGTTCTCCGCTGAGAGAATTGACGGCGGATGAGGACCATAAACACCAGGGATTGAAGCTTTCGCAACCTTTCTGAGGATGATTTCGGAGGAGACATACTTTCTGAGAAGAAGGATTAGGAAAACGAGAGGTGGCGGAAGATCTTTCCGGCGAGAGAAAAGGAATTCAAGAAAACAGAGAAAAGAGAGAGAACTCGAAAGCAAAAACTATTAGGAAGAAAGAGAGCACTTGAGACTACCTTTATAAGCGGAACCGGGAGGTAATGATTGCCAGGGAAGCGAAAGGTCTCACACCGTTCTCTCTCTCCCTTATATCCAACACGCAACCAAGTGGGTCCCATTGCTTGTTCGGGAAGATGAATTTCATCATAACCACGATCAAATCATGAAGATATGGAGGATATTCAGTTTCCGAAACTGATCGCTAGAAGATCTAAAGTCCCCGAACCGCAGTTCGGGAGACTGGGGGCAACTGTTGTACCCACGATCTGTCATCTCGGGCAGGAGGTGGAAGTGAGCCTGGGCCGAGGATGTCTAATGGGCCAAGGAGTGCAAAGCTGATCGGCCCATCAGGACAGTCAAAGAAGGGAGCGCGGAATGTGCCTCAATCCAACCAGCTCGGAGTCCGGGCGCGGTCAAAGATTCCCCCACTTAAGAGGATTAATTGCACCAACACAAATCACGTCCTATTAATTACGTATTAATTGAGTAATAAATGGGTCAGTATAAATATGTAAGAGGGGGTCACTTGTAAGGGATCCAGAATTTTCCGAAAATAGCAATACACAATTCAAATTCATAAAACTCTTTCAATTTAGTTCGGAACTGTTTTACGGTGATAAGCTCCTCCACACTTAAATAACTTCGGAAGGAGAATCTCTTTCTCAGTTCTCACATTTGGCGCTAGGAGGGGAGTTATCGCCTGACTCTCACTAGTTCCGACTTTTTACACAAATTCATCCGCAAAACCACCGCTATGGCCACCAGCTCCCCTAGTCAGGTATCCTTGGAGGTGATCCAAAAGCTCCTTCAAGATTTGTCCGAGAAGTCCGACCGTCAGCAAGCCGCCTGCGCGCCCTTACCGAACGTTTCGACAGTCTGGAGGGTCAGATCTCCGCTCGTCTAGACGAACTCGCGACGTCGGTAGTAGACCTCTCAGCCTCTCACCGCGCATACGCCGAGCGGGTCGATCTTATCCGCTGACCAGACCCCACGACGACGTGCTTTGGATTTCTCCGGCGTGACTCCACCTTCCACTTCGCAAGGAGCAGCAACAAATGTCACTCCGGGAGATTCGTTCCCGCCTCAAACCAACACGCAAACGGCGCTACCACGGACCGGCGATGGTCTCGCACCGGCTCAGCCCGGCGTCATCCGACCTCCCGAGGTCCCAGTCCGCCTTCCTTTCCCCGTAGACGGAAACACTCCGGTTTCGGGGTATGCTGTCAACCCCGAGATCTTCCGCATGCAGAGCGAAATTCGAGACATGCGGTCTGTGATGCATAGCGCGACCACCTCAGCTCCGGATATATTCCGAGTGATTGAGGAGTCGAGGCGAACTCCTTTCTCCGACCAAATAGCCCGAGTCCGCATCAAAGATACTGGCAAAATCAAATTCTCGAGCTACGAGGGAAAAGGAGATCCGACTAATCACCTCAAGACCTTCTTGCTGACAGCCAGCCGGGTGGACCTCGAGCCCCATGAAGCAGACGCTGGGTACTGCAAGCTGTTCGCAGAAACTTTTAGTGGACCGGTACTGCTTTGGTTCGCGTCCTTAGCAGCTGGCTCCATAACCAACTTCACCGAGCTGTCGACCTCGTTCGTCAAGCAGTATTCTAGCCTAATCGAAACTGCGGTGACGGATGCTCAGCTTTGGAACTTAAGTCAAAAGGCCGGAGAATCCCTTCGGTCTTACATAACAAAGTTCAAAGAGATCCAGGTCAAAATTCCCGGACTCTCGGACTCCACAGCCCTAGCCGCGCTTAAGAATGGCCTCTGGCACGAATCTCGCTTCCGCGAAGAGCTGTCCGTGAATCGTTTCCCAACTATTCAGGACGCGTTACACCGAGCTTCGAACTGGATAGTTGCAGAAGAAGATAAACTCGCCGCTGCGCAAAAACAAAGCGCCCCGCCTGCAGGGAAACCGCGCTTCGAATCGCCTGCTAAAAAGACTCCGCCTACGACTCCGAAGTCCGGGCCGAGCACTTTCGCAGTCGCCAAATCTCCCAAAAAGAATTCTCCGTCCAAACCGCCATTTTCACCACGCTCCAAGAGTGGTGTCCTCCCGAGTAACAAATGGGTCCGAGATGAGGACACGTACTGCGAACTCCATAAAACCAACAGTCATTCTACTCGTGACTGTAAGAAGCTGATGCACCTCCTCGCAGAGAAGTACATGGCGGGAGAAATGCCAAACGTCACAATTGAAGAATTGGAGCAAAAAGCGATTCCCGAAGTGGATGAGGACGCTCCACCTTCAAAGAAACCAAAGCAGTCCGATGGAAGTGACGCTCCCAAGAAAAGAATCGACGTGATAATGGGAGGATCGCGTCTATTCCGGAACTCCATCACTGCGATCAAAGACCATCAGCGGAAGCTCAATAGCCCCGAGCCGAAGCGAGCTAAATTGATAGCTAGTGACCTACCTGAAATTTCTTTCTCCGAGAAGGAAACTGAGGGGTTGGACACTCCACACGATGACGCGCTCGTCATTTCGCTTGATGTAGCGAACCACGAAGTCTGTCGAATCCTAATCGATACGGGGAGTTCGGTAGACTTGATTTTCCTTGAGACCCTCACCAGAATGGGTATCGGGAAAGAGCACATTGCAGGACCGCCTTCGCCCCTGGTCTCATTCACTAGCGAGACGTCGATGTCTTTGGGCACGATCACATTGCCAGTCTCCACTCAAGGAGTGGTTAAAATGGTGGAGTTCACGGTCTTTGACCGACCTGCGGCCTATAATGTTATTTTGGGAACTCCCTGGCTCTACCAGATGAAAGCGGTGGCCTCGACGTACCATCAGTGTGTCAAATTTCCGACACCACAAGGAGTCCGGGAAGTTCTGGGAAGCCAAAGGACGGCCAGGAGCTGTTACCTCGCAAGTCACAAACTCCTGATCCAATAGCAACCACAGCTCGAGGTCCCGAAAAATCCAGTTCGGAAGCAGCTAAAAGGCGACCTCACTGAGTCCATTTTCATCAATGGCAAGTTCCCGGATCAAGAAATCAAGATCGGAGTAGGGTTGGATAGCGGGCTTCGCGCTGCCCTGATAGCCTTCCTGAGAGAAAGAATGGCCACCTTCGCGTGGTCCGTGGACGAGATGCCCGGCATTAGTCCAGAAGTCATTTCCACGAGCTGAATGTGGATCCTACGTTCAAACCCGTAAAGCAGAAGCGAAGGAAGCTGGGTCCGGAACGAGCTGAAATCGTAAATAAAGAGGTTGAACGTTTGCTAAAGGCGGGCCAGATACGCGAAGTAAAATACCCTGAGTGGCTCGCAAATACTGTCGTGGTCAAGAAAAAGAACGGAAAGTCGCGAGTCTGCGTTGATTTCACCGACCTGAATAAGGCATGCCCCAAAGACAGCTTTCCACTTCCGCATATCGACCGGTTAGTTGAGTCCACTTCGGGCCACGAGCTGATGTCCTTCATGGATGCATTCTCTGGCTACAACCAAATCCTAATGAACCCGGACGACCAGGAGAAGACTGCATTCATTACGGACCGCGGGACCTACTGCTACAAGGTGATGCCTTTTGGGTTAAAAAATGCGGGAGCAACTTACCAAAGACTGGTGAACCGAATGTTCGAGCATCAGCTCGGAAAAACCATGGAGGTTTACATCGATGACATGCTGGTAAAATCGATGGAAGCCAGTTCGCATCTCGCCGATCTGAAAGTTTGCTTCGACATCCTGGATCGGTTCGGGATGAAGCTCAACCCCACGAAGTGCACCTTTGCAGTTCCATCAGGAGAATTCCTGGGGTATATTGTCACAGAAAGAGGAATCGAAGCGAACCCGAGGCAAATCAATGCTTTCCTGTCTATGAGTTCTCCCAGAACCTTGCGCGAAGTGCAGCGCCTTAACGGGCGGATCGCAGCTCTCAACCGCTTCATCTCTCGCTCTACGGATAAATGCCTCCCTTTCTACCAGTTGTTGCGAAAAGGGGGAAAAACTTTCCTGTGGGATGCGAAGTGTGAAGAAGCATTCGCCCAGCTCAAAGCTTATCTGTCTGAACCACCGGTCTTGGCGAAGCCTGAGTTCGGAGAACCACTCTTTCTTTACGTAGCCGTATCGGATAGCGCGGTCAGTGGAGTTTTGGTTCGTGAAGAAAGGGGAGAGCAGCGACCAATTTTCTATATCAGCAAATCATTCACCGGAGCGGAGTCGAGGTATCCTATGATGGAAAAATTGGCCTTAGCAGTGGTCACTTCGGCAAGGAAACTGCGGCCTTACTTCCAGTCCCATACGATCATAGTCCTGACGACGCAGCCACTTCGGACGGTGTTACATAGTCCGAGCCAGTCTGGACGGCTGGCTAAATGGTCTGTCGAGTTGAGCGAATATGACATCGAGTTCCGGACTCGAACTTGTGCGAAGTCACAGGTGCTGGCCGATTTCTTGATCGAACTGCCACTAGCTTCTTCGGCTAGCAACAATGTCGAAACTCCGTGGACGCTGTATGTTGATGGAGCTTCTTCCAAATCAGGGGCAGGAATTGGGGTCCGCCTCACTTCTCCTACAGGCGAAGTGATCGAGCAATCATTCCGTTTGGCTTTCAACGCATCCAACAACGAAGCCGAGTACGAATCTTTTCTTGCCGGCTTACGCCTCGCAGTGGGAATTGGTGTCCGGAAACTTCGAGCTTTTTGCGACTCGCAGCTGGTCACTAACCAGTTTTTGGGGGAGTATGAAACAAAAGATGGCCGCATGGAGGCTTATTTGTCTACAGCTCGGGAGTTAGTCGCCAAGTTCGAGGAGTTCGAAATCACTAAGATCCCACGAAGTGAGAACTCTGCTGCGGACGCTTTAGCCTCTCTGGCCTCCACTTCGGATCCTGCGACAACAAGGATTATCCCCGTCGAAGTCATTCAGTTTCCAAGCATCCGGCTGGAAGGCACACATATCGTGACCCGCGCAATGAAAAGGCAGCTGGCCGCTGAGGAAGCAGCTCGTAAGACGGCTGCGGACGCCCGAACCCCAAAGGATCCGGACCTTACCTCGCTTACTCCAATGGAAGTTCACCCACTTCTCGTTGAGCTCGAAGAAGGTCCAGCTTCGGAATCATCGAGCTCACCAGCTGATAGCCAAGCCGTTATCCCACATGCCACCTCGAGTGGCACGAATCCTAACAGCTGGGGGCAGATGACTGGCGGAGCCCGATCTGGGCTTACCTCGAAAAAGGGGAACTCCCAGCCGACAAGTGGGCAGCTAGAAAACTCAAGGTCACAAGCGCACGGTACTGCATCCACAACGGAATACTTCTACGCCGAAGTGTAGCCGGTCCTTATCTGACTTGCGTGGCTGGTAGAGAACCCGCGATGCTAATGCGAGCTGTTCACGACGGACCCAATGGAAATCATTCCGGAGGCCGAACTCTGGCTTTCAAACTTAAACGCCAAGGTTACTTCTGGCCCACCATGGTCACGGATTGCGAAAAGTACTCTCGAACCTGCGAGAAGTGTCAGAAACACGCCCCATCAATCCATCAACCTACCGAACTCCTGTCTTCGGTGTCCGCACCTTACCCTTTCATGAGGTGGTCTATGGATATCATCGGTCCATTACATCGAGGGCCAGGAGGAGTCCAGTATGTGCTCGCTCTTACCGACTATTTCTCCAAGTGGGTGGAAGCAGCAGCCTATGCGAAAGTGACAAGCGACGAGGTGGAGCAGTTCGTGCTTAAAAGCATAATCTACCGCTACGGCGTCCCATATGAAATCATCACGGACAATGGCCCGCAATTCATCTCTTCGAAGTTCGAAGAGTTCTGCGCGAAGTGGAAAATCCGACTCAACAAGTCAACCCTCGTTACCCGCAAGGTAATGGGCAAGCAGAGGCGATGAATAAGGTCATACTTGCCAACTTGAAGAAACGGCTCGATGCTCGCAAGGGGCGCTGGCCGGACGAACTTCAGGGTGTCCTCTGGGCAATCCGAACAACACCTCGGCGGGCCACTAATGAAACACCCTTCTCCCTGGTTTACGGAGTCGATGCCGTAGTCCCAGTTGACATAGAAATACCCGGAGTCCGTACCTCGCTGAACCCACTCCGAGCAGAGGAAAATGAGGAGTTCCTACAGGATACTCTTGATACAATCAACGAGCGTCGGGACCAGGCGTTAGCCCGGATCCAGAACTACCAAAGCACGGTGGCTCGGTACTATAACTCCAAAATCCGAGGCAGACCCTTGGCAGTGGGCGACCTCGTCCTGCGAAAAGTCCAGGAGAATACCGAGGAGCTCAATGCAGGAAAGTTGGGAATCAATTGGGAAGGACCATACAGAATTACTCGCGAAGTCCGAAATGGAGTTTATCAGCTCGAAGATTCAGAGGGAAAACCAGTCCCGAGGTCGTGGAATTCTTTACACCTTAAACTTTTTTACAGTTAATGTCTTTGTATCGAACTACGATTTGGCTTGATCCCGATAAGGGTACGTAGGCAGCCCACTTCGGGTCCAGCTATCCATATTAATAAAATTTAAAGTTTTCTTAAACTTTTTTTTTATTACTAATGGTTCAAATTAAAAAAAAAAAAAAAAAAAAAAAAAAAAGCCGAAGCCTGACTTCGCATTTACCATTTTCAAGCCGAAGTCAAACTTCGCAAATTTAAACCGAAGTTCTCACTTCGTATTCAGCTTTACTTTAAATCTAAGTTTTGCGAGGAATTTAAACCGAAGCCCTCACTTCGTCCTCCGCTTTACTTAAGGTCAAAGCTCAGTTTCGCAAAATTCCTATCTAAACCGAAGTAGTCACTTCGTACCCAGCTCTACTTATAAGTTGGGATGACATTTTTTTGAACTAATTAGCCGAAGTTCTCACTTCGTGTTCATTTCCGCTCGTACCATCTTTTTAAACAAGAGATTGTGGAAATGAAGTTCACATTAAGCCAAAAAAAAAAAAAAAATAATAATAAATAAAACGGAGCGGTCACCACGACCAAAACGCTCCGAAACGAGTCAAAAAAGCAAATACTACAGAAAGGGGGGCAACTTGTGCCAAAACAACCCCGAAGTAGGAACTACTGAGTACGGGGAGCGGGGTCCGACGCCGCTTCGGAAAAAGCCAGCCCCATCTCTTCGATCTCTCCTACCGACTTAGTGTTCACCAAGAAATCGTCCATCCCCTGATTCGAGAGTAGCCCGAGGTTAGTGCCGGATTCGTCGATGGCGACGCTAAGCGGGTGCTCGGTGCATAGGAGATCGGGCGTATCCGCTAAAAGGTTTGAGAACGCAGCAAGGTCGAGTTCACGGGGAGTTACCTTCGAAACCTTCTCGTCAGCTTCCTCCTCGTCAGCTTTCAGGAGTCCGAGCTCGGCCTCCATGTCTTCTATCTCGCCCTAGAGATTTCCTCCACCAACATCCGGTTAGCTCGGATCTCGGCGGCCCGGATCTGAAGCGGAGCTAGCTTCTCCCTCTCTTCAAAGGTGACTTTCACCTCCTCGACCAAGGGACGGAGAGTCCGCCTCATCGCTTGTCTCTCCTCCCTTCGCACCCTCTCAATCTCGCAGCTATTGCCAGCTTCGAGTAGTTGATTTCGGAGCTCGATGTCGTGCAACCTACTCCTCGCTGCCTTCGCATCCTCCGCAGCCTCGTAGTAGAGGTCCCCGCCTTCTTTAGCTTATCTCGGAGGTCCTCGTTGGCGATTCCGAGGTCGAGCACCTGTACCTCGGCTTTCTTCATCCGAGCTCGGATTTGCTCGGCTTTCTCCACGGTCGAAGCATTTTCGGCCTCTAGTTTAGCATACTCCTTCACCTGGGCTTCCAGGTCGGCAATCTTTTTCCGGAGAATGCTCACCTCGGAGGACGGGGAAGAGGCAAACAGCTGATCCTCGTAGGATGCCACCGAGGAGTTAAACTCGATCATCAGCTGAAAAGATAAAACTTATTAAGCAATCGTTCGGTGGAAACCAAAACAAAAGAGGGGGGGGGCAAAGAAAATCGAAGCGTATTTACCTCGCCGATTTTATCCGCGAAGCGAAAGAAGTTTGCGCGATTGACCTCGGTCATATCCGCGAATGCCGGGATCCGAACTCCGGGACGAACGTAACTCCGCATTAGATCGGCTGGGGACGCAGGAGGAGCTGAAAGATTTTCGATCATCATTTCATTGACGACTATCGAACTAACAAAGGTACAAGAGTAAAGTTAAGAAAGCTCACCTCGGGTGAAAGAACGTTGTTCTTTTGAAGAGTGTCGTCCGGAGTCTTTAGGTGGTAAGGGCTCCCTAACTCTCCCCTCCGAGGAGGGACCCCTGTCTTTCGAGCTAGATCTACTTCGCTCATTCCCTGATGGGCCAGTTCGGGCTCGCCCTTTCTCACGCGAGGAGGAGGCAGTCTCAGGCTCTTTCCTCTTCTTTGAGGAATCAGTTTGCTGTGAGGAGGCCCTTGTGGGGGATTTCTGCAGCACAGGGGAGGAAGGAGCGATCTCCCGTGGTTCGTCACTAGAGTCAGCAATAACGATCACGGGGGGGACCAACGGGCCAGCAGGAGCCTCGGTTGATTCAATGCCGAGCTCGGGAGGATCAATTGGAGGCACGGAAGACCCGCTTACCTCGGGAGCGGAGGAGCTGGGGGGGTTCTTGTTAGAAAGGCGAGCTTTGCCTTCAGCGAGGGCCGTCACCATCTTCTTCTTCAACTCCTTTTCAGCAATCCGACACGCTCTCTCTTCTCTGTAGTTCATTTCCGAAACGCTCACGGGTCGGAACAAACAAGAGTACGTTTCCCGAGCCTAACCGTCGATTCCCTGATCCTTTCGCACGAAAAGGAGTCCCAGGCAATCTGGCCTTGGCTGCAGAATCTCGAGAAGAATTCCGCGAACGTAGGGCAGAGGAGTCCACGCTCGAAGTGATCTGAAACAAAGATATTAAGAGGTTAGATAACAAGATAAAAGTTGCAATTAACCCGGACTTCACAAGAAACGCTATTCTACCAATTTTCGAAGTCCACTTCGACACGTGCGAACTCACGCGGTGGCCGAAAGTGAGTTCGTTAACCGGAAAAAGAAATAGGACTTCCTCCATTTCTCGTCTTCTCGGGTAGGTCGTCGAAGACCTTCAGTCCGGAGAGCGGGCTCACGTACAGAGTGCCCTTGGTCCGGCCAGTCTTTACTGTGTATACTTGGAGGAAGTCAGCTAGAGACAACTTGTAATTGAACTCTTCCCCCAGAGTTTGAAGGCACATGACGGTCCGAACAAAGTTCGGACACATCTGGGGGAGAGCGAAGCCCAGTTCGAGCATCATCTTTACGATGAGTTCGGGAAGGGGAAAAGATAGACCACACGCAGAGAAAAAGATCTCGAACGCGCAGCAGTATCCGGCGGGGGGATTCTCTGGGGACTCGTGAGCCTCGGGGAATCTAATCTCGACCTCCGACGGAATCCCGGTGGAGGCTCTGAGCTCCGCTATGTTCTCCGCTGAGAGAATTGACGGCGGATGAGGACCATAAACACCAGGGATTGAAGCTTTCGCAACCTTTCCTGAGGATGATTTCGGAGGAGACATACTTTCTGAGAAGAAGGATTAGGAAAACGAGAGGTGGCGGAAGATCTTTCCGGCGAGAGAAAAGGAATTCAAGAAAACAGAGAAAAAGAGAGAGAACTCGAAAGCAAAAAACTATTAGGGAGAAAGAGAGCACTTGAGACTACCTTTATAAGCGGAACCGGGAGGTAATGATTGCCTGGGGAAGCGAAAGGTCTCACACCGTTCTCTCTCTCCCTTATATCCAACACGCAACCAAGTGGGTCCCATTGCTTGTTCGGGAAGATGAATCTCATCATAACCACGATCAAATCATGAAGATATGGAGGATATTCAGTTTCCCGAAACTGATCGCTAGAAGATCTAAAGTCCCCGAACTTCGCAGTTCGGGAGACTTGGGGGGCAACTGTTGTACCCACGATCTGTCATCTCGGGCAGGAGGTGGAAGTGAGCCTGGGCCGAGGATGTCTAATGGGCCAAGGAGTGCAAAGCTGATCGGCCCATCAGGACAGTCAAAGAAGGGAGCGCGGAATGTGCCTCAATCCAACCAGCTCGGAGTCCGGGCGCGGTCAAAGATTCCCCACTTAAGAGGATTAATTGCACCAACACAAATCACGTCCTATTAATTACGTATTAATTGAGTAATAAATGGGTCAGTATAAATATGTAAGAGGGGGTCACTTGTAAGGGATCCAAGAATTTTTTGGAGAAATAGCAATACACAATTCAAATTCATAAAACTCTTTCAATTTAGTTCGGAACTGTTTTACGGTGATAAGCTCCTCCGCACTTAAATCACTTCGGAAGGAGAATCTCTTTCTCAGTTCTCACAAGTGTTAACTCATATAAAACGAACCTTTCGAGCATTGTCGATGAGAATGGAATCGCAGAAACATCGATACATCTCCTTTTTGGACAAGACATTTTGATGATGGCCACTAGATTGAGAGTAGCTTTTGTAACCGGAAGGTAGAAATCTTTCCCAGACGAAGTCGGAATCTCTCGGCTAACCGGAAAACTGAAGAGACTTCTGACGATGAGAATGTATCCGCCGGAGATGTGAAGGCAAGAATATTGGCTACGCATGCTTCTGGTAACATCATCTTCTTCTCCCTTTTTTTAGTAAGAAGTTAATAAGAAGGCAAGAGTTTCGTTTTGTGATTTGCTCTCTAGTTTTTTTTTGAAAGTGTAGTAGATTAGTTATGCTTGAAGATAGAGATGGTGAGTATATATAGTGATGGTGAGCATTTTTGCTGACTATTTTGGACCGTTGGTCAAAAGAGAAAAGTTAACGCGGAAGAGAAAATTGGCGTAAATTAAACTTAAGGACTATGTCTTGTTTTAGACATACGACTACTCTTTGATTCTCTCATCCACTAGTACCACTACTACGACCATTCTTTACAATATCATATTTTATATTTTTCCTAACAGATTTTTTTTATCATCTAAAATTTTACGATTCAAATTATTGAAAACAGAAGCGGGCAAAATATGATATCTCCATAGCCTAAAACCGGTCGAAAAACAAGCTTTAGACTCATTCATATTTTGTAGTACTAAACTTAAAAATAAACCTGATTTATCTGAATAGTTGATGTTAGAGTCGACCCTTACATGAATTAATTAATGAAAATCTTAATTTAGAACGTGGATTCCAAATTTCTCATTTTGTATTATTGTTATACTTTAATTTTAAAAATTTGATTAAAAAATAAAAGATTTGAGATATTGTGTGCTGCATGGGCAGTAATAAAAATTTGAATAGATTTTAACTTGCTATTTGCCTTGATATTTGAAATAAATATCTCTAATAATAGTTGATGTCAAAAGAAAAATTCTCTAATTTTGACTAAAAACCTTATTTATGTAGGTGGGATTTCAGACAATTCGAAAATTCGAATTCTAGAAACTCTCTCTTGCTACATATCTGATAGTTATTACAATTATGTAGCAAAGGTAAAAAAGAAAAAACAAAACATGTCTGATGATTATTTATTTTTTTTATTTTTTATTTTTAACCAAACATTAAATTAAAAGAAGTCTCCAAGATTGGTTGTTTAAACTGGAGGGTAAGATTTTACAAAATAAAATTCAGAAACTAAAAATCTTAAAGTACAAACTAAGATTAGTGTAAAAGTATGATTAGTGGACTTTCATGAAGGTTACAAGTTTGTCACGTGATCTATTGAACTGAGGAATAAACAAATCAAAAATATCCAACATTATCCTCATTTATTTAGCTAGTGTATTCTTTACCAGGTACAAAATATTTGACATTGTTTTTTTTTTTTTTTGTCATCACGATAAATATTGACATTGTAAGTTTTGAAAACATTGATGAACAAGGGGTTTATTATAAAAAACACTGTTGAAAAATTATACAAACTTTTGTATAGTGGATGATGAAATTCCAAAATTTGTTTTATCAAGTCAATTAACAGTAAGACTAAAATGTTCCAGTGAACAAAATGTGATATCTAAAATAAAAAGTCCATAAAAATACATGCTTTTCAATTAAAATTTGGAAATATTTTGATGTTTTTCTAATTTTGTTACTGAAATAAAATTTATTGAACGAAAATTATGTATAAAAATGAATTAAGAGTGTGAAAATGTGGTTGAAATAAAGAAGAGAACAGTGATTAACCAATTTTTTCATAAAAAACAATTATCAAAGAGAATAAATATACTTAACAAATCATTTTTCAATGAATCATTTTACCAATAATATGAAAAAAATGTGGAAGATAATGTAATTTAAGTAACATAAAAAATAATATGGAAGATAATGGAAAATAATGTAATGTAACATGAAAAAATGAAAAAAAATAATGTGGAAGATAATGGAAGATAATGTAATGTAACATTAAAAAATAATTTAATTTTACCAAATGACATAAAAAAACGTAATTTACTTTTACGTTTCCACAAGCACAAGGTATATTTTTCGAACTGAATACCTACAATCAAAAACTGCATACAATAGTTAAGGCTTGTAGCAGTTGCATGCTTTCAACTGTCCTAAGAATAAATATAGTTAATCTAATATCACAATTGCATTCCAAAAATCATATTTTCTCACACATTCATGTAAACTTAAATAATTTATAAAATTAATCAAAAGATGTACTCCCTCCGTTTCAAAATATAAGATATTTTAGAGAAGTTTTTTTGTTTCATAATATATGATGTTTTTAAGTTTCTATGCAACTTTTAGATTAGTTTAGTATTTTATATTATGCAGTATTGTTTTTTATTGGTTGAACTTATTAAAAGTAAAGACTTCTTAACCTGCGTGATTTAGGTAAAACATCCTATATTTTAAAACAGAAGAGTATATGATTATGATATGAGCTACTTTTCCATTTCTTATAAAGGTATTTCTGGGAAATTCATTTTCCTATTGGAGGGACCTCCCTAGTCCCTACCCTACCCTATTTGACAAATTATTTTTGCTTTTCTTCGTTATTTCCTAAGGAAAAAGAAGGACAGTAAAACGCGGCGGTGATGACATCAAGTGCATGACATTAGCATTTAACATATTATTGAGTTTTTCTTTTGTTTTGATGATCATTATAAAGAGAAAAGTGTGATTAGTTCCGTCAAACCACCCATCTCTCCCAACATCTTCATAGTGATCTAGTACCAATCATGAATGTCAAACAATTAGTCGTTAACTATATCCTCATCTATCAAATTTGTTTATCTTTGACCACCAACAAAACCAATTAATGTTATTATATTTTGCAGCTTGTCAAGGGTTTTTCACTTTCAATAAAATTAATCGTTTTTTAAACATAACTAGATAAAATTGATACGAAAATTAGTTATGGTGTCCGAAATCATAAACTCTCATGTCATTGTTTACTTAAAATTACCAACCAATAAAAAAATTTTAAATTAATTATTTTCTAGTTATTATGATTATATAGTAGTAAGCTGTAACTTTGACTAAAAAATCTTTCCATCTTAAAAAAATATACTATAATACTGAGTTACTTATTGCTAGTGAGAGGTTATGAAAAAGTGTGGTGAAGGAGATCATCCCTTTATATAATAAAACGGAAATAAACAACTTTTTTTTAGACTATATAATTTTTATAAATTGATTACAAAATAGGTTATAGATTAAATATAGGTTAGTTACAAAAAGCTTATAGATTAATTGGTCAATCCATGGGCTATCTGAATACACTTAAGAATATTTCATATAATCTTTTTAAAGTGAATATTCCAATGATTTATATAATTTTCAAAATAAAATCTATAATATTTCATGTTTTGTTACAAATATATACTGTTAGACATAAAAATATACTGTTAAACATAAAAAGGAATAAAATCTTGACAATTTATCACACTTAATCGTGATTTTTAAGATCTTATTATGCAATTGAAAATAAAATCTTACGTAAGTACGGGTCATATTAAAAAACTTTCACCAAACATGTTCAAAAATTTTTAAAAAAAAAAAATAACAAACATAATCATTTCTCATACATAAAATTACAAAATTAACAATATAAAACTTACAAAATAAGTATTTTTTCAAGCCATCATATAATGATTTTATTACAATATAATGTTTTATCCAAAAAAACTTTTAAAAACAATCATATAAATTATATTTTATTCTACAATTATAATATAAATAAAAAGAATTTTAACATGTGCTCTAGCACGGGTCCTAATCTAGTTCTTATGCTATTTTTCGTATGATTAAGAATATATTTCCTTTTATAAAAGAACTAGATTAGGACCCGCAGTATACCGCGGGGTAAAATTATTTATAACTAAAATATTTAAATTATGAGTTGTATTTGTTGCTTAAATATGTTATAATATATAATAATCGTTAAATAACCCATATAATACCACAATATAATTTATTTTTACATAATATTTATTTAATTAATTTAATTAGATATGTCTATTCTCTGATACCGACAGTGCTAACAAAATAATGAAATGATGTTTTACCCCTGTAACTGAAACAACCCTTTTTTTTAACATATAATTCACTAGTGGTCCCATACCCACTAACATTCTAGCAATAATCAACAACCGCGGATAACCAAAGAAAACATTCCATTAATCCAATAAAATTCCAACATAAATGAACCAATAACCAATAATGCAATAATCCAAACCAACAATGAATAGCAAAGTTCCAACATCCTACAATGCTCTATCAACCTAATTCTAGCAACCTAACAATAGCTAGACCACAGTCAATCAAGCCTCTAGAACATCCTCCTCCTCATCGCCTTTGATTCCACGATCACACTCTTTCCTTTACTCGCACATCACAAACAACAATTGAGATGCGTAAGTATTATCATAAATACTTAGTGAGGCGTCCTCCCATCTACTAGGTTATACACAAGATAGGAGACCCTCAAGTTTAAGCAAGCAAACAAAACACAAGCAACACATCAAATCAGGAAAACAAGTTTCGGTTTGAACTAGTGTCGACCGATACTACATGAGAGTGTTGATGCTACAGGACTGGTGTCGACTGATGCTGAAAGGTGCCGATCGATGCTTTTCCTACTAAAATGGTGCCGACCGATGCCACATGGTGTCGATGAAGGCCTCTTCTGCTGACACGATCTGCGAAACGAGCGACGAACTCCGACTCCAATCAACACGATTTCGACCCCAAACACCTCGGAAATCACTGAATCACAAAAGCAACAAACCCAAGCAACAAAACAACACAAACAACAAAGCAAACACCCAAACAAGAGAGATCTCATGCTTAGATCAACCATGGTTAAGCACTCACCTCAAGAAGATTGATTGAGAAACGTTGAATCAACACCTGAAGCTTCTCCTTCTGTTCCCAGCAACAGCTATGACTTCTACAGCCTCAGATCTCTCCCAAAACACCAAGAACAAGCCCAGAAAAATCACAGAACGTTTCTCTCCTTTCTTTTTTTCTCACTTAACGGCGACAAAATGAGACTTCCCAAAACCCTTAATTGTCCTGGACACTTACGATTTAGGATTTTCCTTGAACCAAACCGAACCAAACAGCAATTAAAACAAACCGGACTAAACCGGAAAACATGGTGTCGATCGACACCCACACCAAAACCTTAAAATGGTTCGCGGATGTTACAGTAACACCGAATTAATGTTATTTTTTAATTTATATAAATATCAATAAAACCCGTTCTGCTATATAACCCCGTCCAAAAATATTTTAAATCACACTATATCATCTAAATTTTAATATTTATTGTGTATCTACGGTATAATATTTATCATATTTAACTTTTTAAAGTTTTAAATATTTTTCATATTTAATCTTTTTAAAAATCTTTAAAATATAGAACCGAATAAATCAAATAAAAGTTTTTAAAGTTTGAATGCCTGATAAATCAAGCTTTCTACTTATTTGTATTCAGAATCATTTTGGTCTCTTTTATAGTATGACTCTGAACCATTGCCCAATTTTTTAGACGATGTGGGATATTATACCCGTATTTTTATTCATCTATTGAGTAATATATGTCCGTTTTTAAATTTTGTATTACATCATATGCAGGAAAAAATCACAATTTTTATTAACTAAATGTTTTATAGAATAATTCAAGATAATTTAAATATAAATTCAAAAAAAATGAAAGGGAATTATATATTTGTGTTTGAATGAGGTTAATGAGGTAGAAAGATTTCTTTATTTTTTTTAAATCTTACCTATAATTAATTTTGAAGTTTTGGTAACTAATATTAAAATCAATACATTAAATGTAAAAACTTTCCAAAAAGTATTTTTGAGCAAAAACTGCTGCAAAAATACTAGTATAGATATGTTTAATAGTAGTAGGCAGATTTCAAGAGGAAATTATTTTGGGAGAGTTACTAGAATATTGCATAAAAGCTTCCTTATTACAAAAGCAACATACAATTGTGTGTAATGACTAGACTAACACCTTGTACCTATACTACCCCTGAAACTAGTGTTGAGAAAAAACGTAATTACGTCTAATGCCATTAGGAAAAAAAAAACATTGGAAGTTGGGACTAAGTCTACCGATCCTTTGATGGTAGATTTATACACGTGGACTGATTAAAGGTGTACGTCAGATATTTTTGGTACACTTAGTTGTAGTCTTGGTACACTTATCGGTCACTGTAGATGGTAGACTTAGTTGTAGTGTTGGTACATTTATCGGTGGACGTAGATGAAATCGATTCGTTAGATTAAGTTGGTAGAGGAATTTCCCTTTGATGATAGACTTTTGTTTTAAGCGCGTGTAGCGGCAAACATAACAAGGTGTTTAGATATTTATGGTAGACTAATGGCATGTTGCGACAGATTTATGCGACAGCCTTCTCTCCTTACAGATATTTTTGGTATACTTTGTTTGTTTTTGAAATAGTTTTCGTAGTGTTGTGGTAGGCTTCTTGTCCGTGGTAGATTTAGTAAGCAAGATTGACAGCTGTAAAGTCTTACCAGAATAACACGAATTTGTTTGAGCTGGCAAAGACAGTCGAGCGTTGCGATAGACTTATTGGAAGAAGATCTAAACACCTTTACTGTTCTTCCGATCTATGGTGTTCATGTAATAAAGTTTGTAGCAGATTCATCAATCGTGTTCTGTTTGTCTGCCGGAGCAAACGTCTTTATCCTACTCAGTTTCTTTAATCTTTGATCTCGGTTCATCCATGGAAGAGCAAGATATCGTATTGGCGTGTGGGAGGTGGAGGGTAGAGAAAAAGCGCTGGTTGTTTGATGTTGATACTAGGAAAGGGTGCAGGATTATAGTTGCCGATAAAGAAACAAAGTTTGAAGACTTTACTGCTATGGTGTACGATGACTTTGGTTTCTGTGAAAGAACTTCCGCGATAAAGTTGAGTTATATGTTAGATAGATATAAAAAAAGCGGATGTTATATGCCACCGGTGATTGTTTCGAATGGTCGGCAGTTTCAAAACTTTCTCAAACAGCATAGGAGTGAACTCATCCGGCTATGCGTTGAGATCGAAGCTAAATCTGGTGAAACCTTGTTCGAGGAAGTTAAACAGAAAACCCCTGAACCAACACCCAAGACCCCTGAAGTCGTTGTAGATGATTTCGTAGGCGTGGCAGAGGAAATGGGAGAGAAAGATGATGAATACGAGAGTCGGAAGGAAGACGGTGAAGATAATGTAGGAAATGATTTAGATGAAGATGAAGCAGATGACGAGGACAACAGTAGATTTGATTACTGTGACGACAGCGATGGTGCAAGTTCAGGGGATGAAGACTATCTGCTGTACTCCAACTTCGCCCCGGATGAAGCAGAGGAATCATTGGACGACGGACCTGGGGGTGGGTCTTGTATAGAGGAAAATGTGTGTAACACAGAATCAAATAACCGTACCCGCAAGAATAACTCTGCAACTGAGTCAATTGAGAAGGAGGTTCGCAAAATAGAAAACGGAGGTGGTGATATTGCTGTGGGGGATAAGTTTGATAGCAAAGAAACGTTGGTGGCAAGGTTGAGGGTGCTGAGTGTATTAGATAAATATGATTACAATGTTCGATATTCAACGCCCGTTTTGTTAATCGTTGAGTGTTGGGTAAAAGGTTGTAAATGGAGAATACGGGCTTCAACCATGGGTGATTCGCCGGTGTTTCATATTCGCAGATATTGTCGTGAACATACTTGCTCTGTTACGGAACGATATGGCCGTAGCCGTAATGCTAAACCACCAATCCTAGCTCAATTATACAAGGATTATGTTGGTGGTGTGGGAAGTTCTGTTGTGCCAAATCTTGTTGGGGATGGGCTCAACTTACGATATGGTGTACAGGTTGGCTACTGGAATACTTGAATATGTTTGTTTTTAGTTGGCTCTGTGAGTGTACTTGTTTGTAGGGTGTACAAACAGATCGTAGCTTAAGTTTGTTGAGTTTGTCAGAAATTAGTTGATTCTATGGCCTGCACTGCACATATATATAATTCGATCTAGTTGATATTGTTTAGTGCTGATGTCTTTTACTGACCATTTTCATATAATAGCTTGGCTACTGGAAGGCACATCGTACACTTATAAAGGCGCGGGAGTATGTTAGGGGTACACCTGAAAGTGGATACGCTGAATTACCGGCATATTTATACAGGCTGAGGTCCTCTAATCCGGGGACCCTTACTAGACTGGTCGTTGATGCAGAAGACAGATTCAAGTATGTTTTCATTGCGATTGCTGGATGCATTAAGGGTTTCAGGTATATGCGGAAAGTTGTAGTTGTAGATGGAACCTTTTTGAAAGGTGAATTCAAAGGGACTCTTCTGATAGCGACAACACAAGATGGGAATTTTAATATTTTCCCTCTGGCGTATGCGGTTGTTGATACAGAGAACGACGTGTCGTGGGAATGGTTCTTTACTCAATTAAGTAGTGTCATTCCTGATGATGAAGAGCTTGCACTGATATCTGACCGGCATAAATCTATTGGTAAAGCTATCGCTAAAGTGTACCCCTGGCAAGTCGAGGAATCTGCACTTATCATCTTCACAAGAATATTATCCTGAGATTTAGTGGGAGCGAAACATTCCGGCTGGTAAAAAAGCAGCTGCAGCGTACCGTGTAGTTGATTTCGAAGAAATCTTCCAGCAAATTCAAGAAGCGAATCCACAACTGCATGCTTACTTGGTTCGTGCAGATGTAACCAAGTGGAGCAGGGCGCACTTTCCTGGTGATAGGTACAACTTCACCACGAGCAACATTGCAGAATCGCTAAACAAAGTTCTGAATCCTGCCAGAGCCTATCCCATTGTAGAGTTACTAGAAGCTGTTCGGAATATGTTGACACGTTGGTTTGCTACAAGGAGAAAACAAGCTGCCGCAATGCCAACTTTACTCACCAAAGGAGTGGAGAACCTGTTACAGGTGTGACATTCATTAACATATCCATCAATATATATGTTAACGAAAGGCCTGAAAAATGTTAGTGGATATGTTTTGTTGTTTTGGTTATATGAACTTACGCTTTGATTTACTCATAGGCACGTATTGAACAGTCAAGGCGTCTAAAGGTTCAAGAAATTGATGAAGATCGATTTGAAGTAAGTGGTGGTAACTCAACGCATGTTGTCAATCTGAGGTATAAGAGGTGTTCATGTAGGCGTTTTGATCTAGAGAGGATGCCATGCGTACATGCTATCGCAGCCGCATATACGGCCAACGTATCAGTTATAAACCAGCACCATCCATACTTCCGCAGAGACAGCCTCTGCAGTGGGTATGCGGAGGCGATAATGCCGATAGATACATCCTGCATCGTTCCTACTGATATTACACCGTCCAGATGTAAACCGCCTTTTGTTAGGAATCCTCCAGGAAGGCCAAAGATGACGAGGAGGAAGTCTTTTGTCGAGGTTGCGTTGGAGACGAAGCGGCCTCGCAAACAGCATGCTTGTTCTCAGTGTCAACAGGTTGGCCACAACCGTACAACATGTCCAGCTAATACGTAGTGCATGGGCGACAATAGACGTGGTATCTTTAATTGGCGTGAGGATAATACTCTTTTTCGTAAGTGCCAACATAGCTTTTTGTAACATGTTTATGATGGCCCTTTTTAATTTCTAAGCCCACAATTTTGTTTAACTATAATTGTTGGAGAAATTGTTGCCGGCTGCCCTAAATGGGCCTATTACTCGTGTGGGCTTTTTAGAAATCTCAAGCAATCGGTTTTCTGTTTGAATAAGAAGCTTTTTAAACCGAAATATATCTGTTTGTGGGCTTTATATGGTCCATTAGAGAGGACATAATGCGATGGTTGGATAGTGTTGACATGTTCAGTTATCGTAGATAACTATTGTTATGTACGTACATATATTGCGGAGTACTAAATTTTATATTTTGTTGACAAAACATAACCATATATTATCCATAATCAGCGTAACATTGGGTTCACTCAAAAGTACAAACACACCGGGAAAAAAAGTTAATAAATTGCATAGATCTGTGCCGGTTCTTTAAATAAATATGGTACACTCCCTGAGTTCTCCCTTTCGCCCATATAGTTTCTTTATTCTCAAGGTACTGCATTCTCCCCTACGTGCTCCATTATATGTTCTATATAGTAACGTCCAGCGATTTCAGATCTGCGGTAAATATAGAAAGTGTATTAACGTATTTGATAGTTTCAACAAATACAATTAGGTCTTTTAGTAGGAAAACAAAGAGCTTACATCTCCTTGTGATGTTCCATTCCCTCGAAATCTGGTTTTATATAGAACAGCGAAGAGGCGGTTGTGTTGACGAGGCAAGGAGAACCTTCAGAACATTTACAAAATTAGTTGTATATGGTTTCACAAGGCTGGTTTCCTTATCTGATCTATCAAATCGAACATACCTTCGTAGCTTCCAACCTTCCAGAACCGCAAAATACAAAAGACAGGTTCGGATGTAAATGTAAGATGACACCCGAGTGCTTCCCAAGCATTTATGAAGCGAGCAGCATAATCATCTAGGGCACGACACTTGAGGGTTTCATTCCTACGATTTTCTCAGGTTAATATTGAACGGGTATACGAAATAACTTTAAATGTAAATGTATTGAAAAGGTAGCACAAATCTCCTTTACCTCCCATTCAGTAGGGTGAGGACAACTTCATTGGCCGCATTTGCCCCCTCGAGTAATCTTCTGTCTTCCACCCCAACTACACACCCACAGACATCTGATTCGGGGTAGACACATACTTTAAATGTTACGACCTATGTATTTTGATATAAAAATTGTCTACTAACCTATTTATTTAGTATGAGGCCTAAAAACTAGTGATAATCACAAATATATCAATTAGCAAACGTTTTTTAACGTTGTTTCAACCGATTTGTGTAATTGAAAATTGAAGATAAGCGTACCGAATGATATGGGATGGGTAATTCTCCCTCGAGATATATCACCCAAATCTTCGAAACGGAAGTAGTGTTTTTGATTCACCTGTGAGAGCAGGCCCATTGTCGACTCATCAGTAAATTTGATTTGGAAAGGATGATGTGTATTCCTCTCCCTAAGTGTTGGCTGGATGACCTTGAAATTTCTAATTTCATACCAATCACCATCATAGATATACTTCCTCATTTTCTTATAGGTCCCTGGTAAAAACGCCACCTCGATTGTGTCACCCTACAAGTTGCATATCAATTGTGTATAAGACCACTGCGTTGGTTAACAACTTCGTGCAAATATTTTACATAGCAAAGTGGACTAACCCGTGTATCAGCAAGGAGCAGAACCCGCTTCCAAAAGAACTCAGTAACATACCACGAATTCAAGACCTTCGCTTGGATAATCCAATTCGTTTTTCCGGGTCTAAGATCAGCGATGGCATCAACTCTAAACTCCATGGTTTTTTCTGATAAGATACAGTTACTCGTGTCTACCCTGGGTTTGGAAAGGAGACATGGTGATGCTATTTAAAAAAAAACAAAACGTCGCGACTCTTGGCTTTCTTTGTTTTTCTTCGGGTTTATATTTCAAATTTACTTTAATTCGTAGTTTACGTATTAAAACCCCATAAATTGCCGGTCCAGCAACATTTGAGGCCCAATGCGAAAAGAAATTGTATTGTTTACTTTTAAATTGTTTTTCTCAGTAAGGCCGATGTAATTTTTGAAATTTTTAAATGGGTTCTCAACTCAAACTCTAAAAATTGAGGCCTTCTGATGTGCGTTCGAATGGGCTTATTAAATTTGACCGAATGTTGTTTGAGTTCAAGAAATAAACAACAAATCCATACCGAATGGGCTTATCAAAATTGAGGCCCGATACCTTGAAATCATAGGGATGTGAACACTTCCCGACTTCACCAACCGAATGCACAGTAGTAACAAAACTATACATTTCTCGTACCAAACGTAAGGACCCATGTACCCACACACACTTTGTTGTACATAGACAATTGGCAGATATATCTATTGTGTATAGTTCTTTTGCAAGATAGAACAGTTACAAAAGGAAAGGAAACAACATCAAGTGGTACATGCTTAAAAATAAGTAGAAGAGAAAACCATTGAAACAAAAGGCCGGATTCAGTCCGCGTAAAGCCTATGACGTAGATATTAGTACTGCGTTTATAACAGAAGGCATTTAGATGAAACGTTTAGGGCGAAACATCTAAAGAGATAATATAACTAAAGGATCTCGGATATAGATTTCGCCAACCACCAAAGGCCGCAATTGTTGCACACCATGTCATAGTCTCGATAGTTGAGAGAGTACAGACCATGCTCCAATAAACACAATTTAGCACATTCCGGAGAAGGGATCAAAGGGGCTATCGGATAGACGAATGTATCCTTGTACGTGTTTTGTCGCGCCGTCTGATATCTACCCAGCAACATGAACAACTCCCTGCCCAAAATCCTTGTTTGAGTTGTATTTAGTTGGTAGTGGTATTCCAAAAACAGGTACAGATAATGACCCGCCATGTCGAGGTTCCCATGTAACATAGAAAAAAATCCACATGCTAGTGTGGCATCATCTCTTGCGGGTACGTTACGACTTAGAAGTGCAATACCTCCCTCAATGTCGCTTTCCTCGGCAACAACCCGGAGACCTTCGTAATAGATTGCCTTTTCGTTCCCAGCGTCAAGGCATTTTTCGAAGATACGCCGGTGCATCCCTTCCTCTTTTATTCTACGATTTCGATGATGTAATTTTTGGAACCAAGAAGGATGGCAAGTAATGCTGGAGATGTTAGCATCCTTGAGAACTTGAGGACTAAGCGCTGTTTTGACTCCTCGAGGTCCTGCCTTGACTATTGGAGCTAGGTAGTTCAAACCATCAACTGCGAGAAACCCGAAGATGATAATCAACATCTCATCTGGTAGATGAGGCATTTTTTGAGACGCAGACGCCATCTTGCTGTGATTTTTCAGTAGGAACTACAACTTGTACAGAAGGGTGTTTGAAGAACACAAAGTTCAGGTTGCACTCGGTGGGTCTGGTAATTATAATTTATAGAACGCTAACGAGATACGTATTTAAGCTAACACCCTACCCGTTTATTGTTGTAATGCGCCGAGACAAACGTCACTTACTACTGTTTAGGGTAAAACTCGCTGAGATATAAATCACATCACGCTGAGATAACACGACTTGGGGGTAGGAGTTGTCACTTCTTTCAACCTACTGCTGTCATGTCTACCCTAAGTAGAGCCTAGCGGAATTTAAGAGAAATAATTGTCTAAGTAGTGTATAACGCATTTGACATCCGTTATTATGGTGGCGCCACGTATATACTAATACGAAATAGAAGAATCTGCGTCAGCGGATATATTTATAATTAATTTGCATAAAGGGGGTTTTGCTCACCCAAACAATAATTGCATAAAGGGAGATAATGCCTGAACTATTCCATCCCATTCTACGAACACGCAAATTGCAAGATCTAATACGTACAAGGCCTTAAAGTATATACTATTGTACGTACATTAAACGTACATTCTCTTGAACGTACACTGAAATTATAAACGTTGTTATTACACTAATATCTTTCAGGTTGTGTACGTCTTAGTATTATATATAAGTGGTTTTGCAATGGGTAGGTACGAGTTTTAGGCACCCAACCTCTTAGTTTTCGTAAACAACATATTAAGTAGCGATAGATTCCGCGTTCTTATGAAGGATACAACCTACGTGTTACATGAACCAAAATGGTACTACAACAGGGAGACATTGTAAACGGATTTAGTTGCCGTAGAAGGATTCTAGAAGATATAAGAACTGCGTTGAAAACAGGATATTCGTTACATATTACGTTTAGGGCGAAACATCTAAAGAGATAACATAACTAAAGGATCTCGGACATAGATTTCGCCAACCACCAGAGGCCGCAATTTCTGCATCCAATGTCTTCCACCTCTACATACCATTTGTTTTTGAAACCATGCTTCAATAAACACAATCGACCACATTCCGGAGAAGGGATAAAGGGAGCAATAGGATAGACGAATGTGTTCCTGTATGTGTCTACTTGCGCCGTCTGATATCTACACAGCAACCGGAACACCCCCTTGGCCAGAAACCTTGCTCGTTCCGATTTAAGTGGGTAGTGATGTGAATCAAACAGTTGAAGAAAATGTTGTGCCATCTCGCAGTTCCCATCTAACATAGAAAAAAACCCACAAGCGAGTGTCGCTAAAGGTTCCGCGGGAACGTTACGAGTTAGGAGTGCGATACCTTGCTTAATGTCTTCCACCTCGGCAACAACCCGGAAACCTTCGAAAAAAATTGCCTGTTTGTTGCCAGCAAGTAGGCATTTCTCGAAGATACGCCTGTGGATCCCTTCATTTTGGACTCTACCATTTGGGTGATGTGTGCGGATCCCAGCATAAGCTGAAGATGTTAGCAACCTTTAAAACTTGGGGAGAGAGCGCCGTTTCTACACCTCGATGACCTGCCTTCAGTATTGGAGCGAGGTACTCCAAACCATCAACTGCGAGGATTTTAATCAATATTTCATCGGGTATATCAGGCATTTTTCGAGTTGCAGTCGTCATTTTCACTTGAATTTTCTAAAACAATGTTTCGTATGTGTTGCAACTTGTGGAGGGTACTCTAAATAAAGAGAAAGTTGTATTTGTTTGTTGCAGGGTTTTTAATAATTATATATAGAATGCTAACCAGAAACATATTTAGTTCAAACTGTGGTTGTTACGTACAACTGTGACCAGATTTCGTAACTTAGTAATGATTACAAACACATCATGTTAAACGTACTCATCAAGACACATCGATGAGATATAAGTCACATCCCTTAAACAACTCTTCTACGTCTTCCCATATAAGACTTTTGCGGGTATCAGTTGTCACATCACAGTTGCCAACTGGTGTCATGTCTGACAATAGACGTTAAGCTGAGCGGGTAGTGAATAATCGAGATTGAGATAGTAGATTATAGTAGTAGACTTCAAACCCGTAATATGGTTATGACACGTGTATACTAATAGGGGATGTGGGGGATCATATATTGTTATGATGTAAAGAGGCCTAAAATATTAACGGCCCATTAAGATTCTCAAAACGACACTCCATCTATATTGTTAGTGGATGTTTATAAACTCTTAATAATTAGTGGTTTGATGTTACCTCGCCATCTTTGCTTAAATTATAAACTTTTGTACGTACACTAAACGTACTTACTCTTGAACGTACACAGAAATTTAAAACGTTGTTATTACACTAACATCTTTCAGGTTGTTAACGTCTTACTATCCTATTTAAGTGATCTTGCAAAGTGAAGGTGCGAGTTATATAGTTTTATATTCATAAATCATCTCCGATGGTCACATTTAGGCACCCAACCTCTTAGCTTTCGTAAACAACATATTAAGTAGCGATAGATTCCGCGTTCTTATAATTATTATAGGCCGTAGAAGGATTCTAGAAGATATAAGAACTGCGTTGAAAATAGGATATTCGTTAGATATTACGTTTACGGCGAAACATATTATGAAAAATAATAACTACAGGATCTCGGACATAGCATTCAACAACCACCAGAGGCCGCAATTTGTGCAGACAATGTCATAATCTTGATAGTTGAGAGAGTAGAAACCATGCTCCAATAAACACGATATACCACATTCACGAGAAGGGATAAAGGGAGCAATAGGATAGACGAATTTGCCCCTGTATGTGTCTACACGCGCCGTCTGATATCTACACAGCAACCGGAACACCCCCTTGGCCAGAAACCTTGCTCGTTCCGATTTAAGTGGGTAGTGATGTGAATCAAACAGTTGAAGAAAATGTTGTGCCATCTCGCAGTTCCCATCTAACATAGAAAAAAACCCACAAGCGAGTGTCGCTATAGATTCCGCGGGAACGATACGTGTTAGAAGTGCGATACCTTCCTTAATGTCTTCCACCTCGGCAACAACCCGGAAACCTTCGAAAAAAATTGCACGTTTGTTGCCAGCATCTAGGCATTTCTCGAAGATACGCCTGTGGATCCCTTCATTTTGGACTCTACCATTTGGGTGATGTGGTGCTTGAATCCTCGTCGGATCCCAGCATAAGCTGAAGATGTTAGCAACCTTTAAAACTTGGGGAGAGAGCGCCGTTTCTACACCTCGATGACCTGCCTTCAGTATTGGAGCGAGGTACTCCAAACCATCAACTGCGAGAAATCCGAGGATTTTAATCAATATTTCATCGGGTATATCAGGCATTTTTCGAGTTGCAGTCGTCATTTTCACTTGAATTTTCTAAAACAATGTTTCGTATGTGTTGCAACTTGTGGAGGGTACTGTAAATAAAGAGAAAGTTGTATTTGTTTGTTGCAGGGTTTTTAATAATTATGGCAACGAACGGCGACATGCATAAGTGCCCTTTTAATTTTTTTTTTTTAAATCCGCGTTATGCATAATTTGATTTTTCTTTTTTGTTTAATACTAATACAAGTTACTAGAACGCACATAATTCGACATAGAGAGAGGTCAAACTATAGCCTAAATACGAACCATGTGTGAATATATTATTTGTTCACACCCTTAGTTCAGACTGTGACCAGATTTCGAGATTGAGATAGTAGATTATAGTTGTAGACTTCAAACCCGTAATATGGTTATGACACGTGTATACTAATAGGGGATGTGGGGGATCATATATTGTTATGATGTAAAGAGGCCTAAAATATTAACGGCCCATTAAGATTCTCAAAACGACACTCCATCTATTTTGTTAGTGGATGTTTTAAAATCTTAATAATTAGTGGTTTGATGTCACCTCGCCATCTTGTCACGCAGTTATATCAAGTATCATTTATATCCATACCAAATACTTCCCCAACCATATCAAACGATTGTATTATAAAATCGTTTGCATTACAATGTGCACATAATACTTTCACTACAAATATGACCAACCCAAATCTTCCTGACGATCTGTTGGCGCGAATAGCTAAACTAATGGCAGCAAAACACTGGTGGTACATGCAGTCACTCCTACGTTCGGGAAATAGAGGCAAAACTATAGTTTACCGTCGCGACGTCTTGAAAGAGGCAAACATCTTCAACATGTGCAGTGACCCCGATGATATCATGTTTGGTGGTCGACACCGGAAGTTTTTTGAAAGGTGCCTTCAAGCGGAAAATCCAACGGCCATATATTATGAAGGCCTTCGTCTTGCAACAAAAGATGGGAACATTGAAGGGGCCGTAAATTTACTCCTGCGTAACGTACCAACACATGCCGACGCTACTCTTGCGTCTGCCATGTTGTGCATCTGTAAAGGGTCCGGAGTCCAGGCGGGTCATTTGCTTCAGCTGTTTTCTATAAAACACTACCCACTTGACTCCGAAGAGGTTGGAGATATGTGTGAAGAACTCATCACTGAGCTTACTCACTATGGAGCATCACACAATACAACTTATGGTGGGTATTTTGACTACCCTGATGATGGGGAAATAACAACTCCTAAGTGCGCACTAAAATGCGCGCTTTCAATCAGGAAGAAAGACGTACGCCGTATGGTGGGCCCTTACAAGCATCGTTGCAGGAAATGCACAATCTGGTGGTGCGCTCGACGAATTAGTCAAATGCTTTGGTAGTTTTATAACGAAACATGTTTGCATTTCCTCGTTTCCGTGTACACCTTATATCCTATCAATTCTGATTTTAATATTTAACGAAGTATTTTGTCAGCGACTACTCTTAGCAGAATAAGTCAAGCTAATAAAGGTAACCACGAACTTTGTTAGATGTGATAACTGGCTATTAGTTTTAGTAAAACTAATAGTTTATCGAATATCTTATTCTGTGTAATACATGGCTAAGACCTACATCAACAGTTACATGCACGTGTAGCTCGAATTGAATATTACCCTTTTATACTTAAAATTGAAACCACTATATCTAATATATAATATAGGGAAATTAACAATATGTTTGTATCTAATAGTTGCGTATTTAATGCAATGACATGTTGCTATTTTTAATGCAAACTGATTTGACGTCCATATAAGTGAATTTTACTTATATACGTACACGAGTACCAAAGAACCAACATAGCTTGTTGGCTACTTTTGGCGTGTCTAATAACACATAATTGAATCATTACATTTTTATATAAATATATTCCTATACAATCAGTACATTTTACTGTTAAATACCACCGAGTTAATTACCTGTTATAGTAAAAATAAAATTACCACTGTTCTCACTATATATAGATGTGTGTACGTAAGAAGATGTTTTATTCCCTACACACAGCAAATACCATCCACAGCCCATATCGTCTCCAAGATAATAAAAAAAAAAAACAAAAACAATGAACACCCCTCCGTACGAGATATTCCTGCCCATCAAGCTGCCAAACCCTACAAGCCTCCTTGTCAATTTTATTCCCGTATCTGTCACTCCTATCCCCGTATTGGTCGAGGCGCTGAACACTGTCGACCTCCAAACTGTTCAACTTCGTCCGTTCATCACGTGGCCACAGTTCATCACTATGGAGTCTAAGTTCAGGCCCTACTTTGAGCTTCTCCTATACAGGGGCCACATCGTAGCGAACTATCTTGAGGGCGTCAGGCTAGCTTCAAACTCCCCCACCTTTGCTGAAGGTATGGCAAAGCTACGCTATTTTGCACCAACGGATCCGTATGCGAATTTTGCTTATGTGCTGTTCGCAACGTTTACCGGCCAAGTGACGGAGGCCGAGGCGTTTGGCAACATTTTCTGGTTCATGGTCCCTCACATGAACACCGCCGTTGAAGTCGCTGGCCTGGTTATGTACCATGTTGCGAACCTCCATCTCGGTGGTCCCCTTTTGAAGTGAGATCGTCGCCTTCTCGTTTCCTCCACCGTAGGTGTACTTGCAGTAGCTACCTCACCGGGTGTAAGTCCTGTTTTTCTACTGGTATGCACAGGAGTTGCGCCCGTTCTTTTAAGATCCTCTTTTCATGTTTTTATTTTTTGCGGATTAACCTTAGTGACGACGTTTTCAACTAGGTTAATGTATAAATATTATGTACTTGATGGTTGTTTTCTTTTTGGGTCCCCGAACCGTTATCCGGTGTATGCCGGAGTTTTTTTAGAATCAACGTATGTAATCAACGTACGTCTTGTTTTATTTAATAACATACCCTACAAATTTTCGATGTACGTACGACCGCTCATATAAGTTCACATGTACGTACCAGACGTATACAACAGCACATTAAAACAAAAAAAATAAAAAAACTTTAATATTTATACATTGGAGATTATAGAACTAAAGGATCTCACATATAGATTTCGCCAACCACCAAAGTCCGCAATTAGTACAGAAGATGTCGTAATCTCGAAAGTTTATAGAGAAGAAACCGGATTGGATACAACAAATGGCGGCACAGTCCGGGTTAGGGATGAGGTGAGTAGATGGATAGACGAATGTATCCTTGTACGTGTTTTGAATTGCCACCTGGTATGTAAACAACAGGCGAAACACAGACTTGCCTACAAATCTGACCCCATGCGATTTGAGAGGAAAGTGATGTGCATCAAATAAGTGAAGAAAATGAACCGCCATCTGTTCGCTTCCATATAACATAGAAAAGATACCACATGCCAGTGTTGCCTCAGCGTCCGCTGGAACGTTACGAGATAGAACAGAAATGGCTCGCTTGATGTCTCTCTCCTCCGCAACAATCCGGAGGCCCTCGTAGTAGATTGCAACTTCGTTTCCAGCTTTAAAGCATTTTTGAATATACGCCTATGAATCCCTTTATCTTGAGGGCCACCATTTGGGTCGTCTGACGTTTGGATCAATAACGGATCCCAACAGATGTTGTAGATGTTTGCATCCTTTAGAACATAGGGGTCGAGCACCGTCTTCAGTCCTCGCCGACCCGACTTCAAAATTGGAGCAAGGTGCGACAGCCCATCTACTGCGAGAAGCCTAAAGATTTCGAGTAAAATATCATCAGGGAGATATGGGAGCTTATTGTGTGCTTTCGGCATTTTTCTTTTTTTTGAGATTTCGTTATCGGAGCTATTATATATGCTTCAACAATAAAGGAGGTAGGTTGTGAAATTTGTATATATACTGTACAATATAATTACTCTGCGTGTCCTTTTAGCACAATGCGGCTTGAAGAATAAAGTTACACAGAGTAATTAGTTGGGAAAAGGTGTACGTAATGCTTACGCAACATCATACTGGTTCACACGATAAAGGTTTTTCTCTCGTCGTCTCGGTAACCAAAAATATATACTGTACTCGTTGGGCAAAGTTTATAATTATTACTTGCTTAAAAAGTGATCAGTAAACACTATGATGAGATAATAGTCATTTCAAAATATAAGTAATAATGATTTTACACAAAAGAAGATGTCAAATCCCTGCATGTACTTGTCGCATTTAATGCTATAGCTATTGGCTGTTCCGGACGTCAAATTGGAAAGTTGTGTAGTTCGTATATCTTTTGTCTCAAATCCGGTTTGTAGAAAAAGACACGTTTCCGTACTAGCATATTTTACAAATAATATCACACGAGTTCTCTAACTTTTTAAATCCAATATGTTGCTGTTCAAGATAGATATTATTTTTAACTGCAGTTTATTTGTCTTTTTGTGGTTAATGCATGAGAAAGACATGCATAAATTGTATACCTTATTATTATGCTCTTCACCCTTAATCTAGAAAAGCTAAATATTTGATCTACCTTTACTCTGCTTGTAAATCTCAAACCGCTAATAACCGAATATTATTTAAAACAAGCCCGATTAAACCATCTCTTGAAGTGTTTATCACAATTATGGTACAGGGTTTCGATTGAGGGAAACATAATTTGGTCTATCGATGCTTGTTAATATTTATGAGTTTAATGGTTAAGGTGTGGGCTTTGTTAGTCTTGTAAATATACAAACTATACATATGTACGTATACTACATTGGGAAGGTACGTACATTTAGGGTCTTATTAAACGGACACCATGTAAAGTTGAACGGACGCGCCGTTTCGAGATTTCGCTCTCCTTAAATATTTAAATTGCTCTCAACCTTCGTCAATTCCTAACACAGTTTAAAGTAAGAGGTATCCAAAATCTGAGATCACCATGAGCCTCGAACAATCGTATTGCTGAACTGGACCGCAGAGAAGGAATAGTGTTGGTGTATCCACGCCAAAGTGTTGAACGCTGGTCGATTCACGAATGCTTTTATAAACGAGTTCTCCTCCTTGTGGACGAAGAGGTTAGTTGAACAAGTCTTTCTTATTTCGCTAAATCCAACAGTTTTTTGATGTATACAATTTATTCTGTTATGAAGGGTTCCACAATCGAAGTGGCGTTTCACAGGTGAATACCCAAATATCCCGCCAAACCCTGTAATCGGTACCTGGTACGATATTCGGGGTTTAAATTAATCAATCCAACTCTCAAGGAGAGGAATACTCATCACCCATACCAAATCAAGTTTACGCATGAGTCAACCATGGATGTGATCCAACCTTTGAATCACAAAATTACTTCCGCTTCAAGGATATCGATGATATAACTCGT
>CP094634.1:26351392-26420724 GCA_023657505.1 Camelina hispida | reverse complement strand
CAAAGAAGCATAGGAGAGAGTCGAGGAAGGAAGACAAAACAGACAATGATCGATGAGCTGGATGAGTTCGAAGATGAAGATGACTTGGACTTAGAGAACGACCCAATCGTCCAAGCCATCGAGAATGAGAATACACGACAATGAGAGAACTCATGTTTCCCACAAAGACTTAAGTCAGAAAATGTACAGATCTCTTTTGTTCTCAGCACTACGTCTGCTTTTGTTAACTGACGAGGTAATCAAACCATAAGATTGTGTAATATTCCAGAATTTTTTTTTTGTTTAACTTGAAGAATTAATTAGATAACCGTAAAATAAGGTTCCTACTAAGTAGGAAACATGATAAATGATGTCATAACCATTAAGCGAAAATCTTCAAGAAAAAACTATCCGTTGTCTTACAAAACGATTCGAGCTAAAATAAAAAGGGAACAAAATCTCTTCAATGAGCACAAACGACATAGAAATAAAACAAAGAAAGCTTAAGCTGCTGACTTCTTAGACTTGGCTGCCAACTGAGTCTCCGGCTACCATTACAGAAAACAATTACGAAATGAGAATCACTGTTATTAACACAAATCCTGAATAACAAATGAGATGAAATATAGTTACCTCTTTCTTGACAGGCTCTTCCTTCTCTGACAAAATCAACTCAATGTGGCATGGGTTGGACATGTAAGCTGCAACCAAGAAAGATCCAATGAGTCATACAAGAGAAGACAAAAAGATAACCATGCAAGTAATTTACAAAATCTCAAAACTTACGGTTGATTCTTCCGTGAGCACGGTAAGTCCTTCTCCTTTGCTTTGCGGCCTGGTTCACTTGGATGTGTGAGATGAAGAGGGCATCAACATCCAAACCTTTCACCTGAAAAGTCAAAGTCAAATCTTGCTCATTAGCAAAATGGCAGCGACAACCAAAAAAAATTCCATACAATCATAATTAGAAGATTGTTATCCTCACCTCAGCATTGCTCTCAGCGTTCTTGAGCAAATCAAGAACAAACTGAGCAGACTTGGCGGGCCAACGTCCTTGACCATTAGAATGCCTGTTCTTAGCTTGAGCAGTTCTCCCCACACCTCTGCAGAAACGTGTGAAGGGAATTGCTTGCTTGTGAGCTATCACATCCTCAAGGTACCTCTTGGCCTTGATCAATGGCAGCTTCCTGATGGCGTGCGCTGTTTCCCTAGTGTTCTGTTCCACACATTCCAATACATAACAAAAACACAATGAGCAAAACCAATCAACAAATCCAAAACTAGTCTAATAAATGTGGCATCATTTACTGAACCATTAGTCACTAAAAATCTACATAGGTTCACCCAAGAACAATGCCCGTAATTTCCTGATATGTACGAGAGCTTCATTCACAGAAATAGGCAACAAAAGCCCTGCTTTTTAAATCAGGTTTGAATACTAACTTACTAACCCCAAAAACAAAACCCTAAAATTCAAAAGCTTCAAAATACGAAATATAAACTAATATCAATGTACCATCATGTACTGAACCTTAATAGTTATGAGATATATAAACATAGATTCACCCAATCACGATGACCAATTCAATTTCCCTGAAATACGTGAGATCTGTAAATTGCTACAGAACTCTGCTTTTTCTCAGGTTAAACCCTAAAAACTACAATCTCCCTAACCCCATGAATCTAAAACCACATCGGAAAATGTAATTACGAGCTACATACCTTGAAGTGAACCCTAAGATCGGATCCTCTAGCCTGAAAGCTGCCAAAAATCAAAAACAAAATATAACCACAAGATCAAAACACACAATCGGATACAAAGTAGAACGATCGAGACAACGAAATGGTCACCAAAGGAACTTACACTTGGTCTGGTTGTCGGGTTCTTGCGAGTACTTCACCTGCGAAATAAGCAAAAAGGCAAGATAAAGAAGATTAGAAAAAGCCGATAACTAGGTTAAATCTATGAGAGTAGAGAGATGGAGTGAGAAGCTTGAAGCAATTACCATGGCGGCTAATAGAAGAATCGGCTGCAGAAGAGTTGAGAGATTTGTTGAAGAGAGACTTTATATAGTGATAAAAGATATAAAACCTGCGAAAACCTAGTTTTTATATTCTAATGGGCTTCTTTTTGTCCATTTGTAATCACTTTTACGGGCTTTATATAATAGCCCATTAACACTATGAATTGGGTTCTTCTTCTCAGTTTTTTTTTTTTTTTTTTTTTTTTTTTTTTTTTTTTTAATATGTTCGTGGATATACCTTTAAAATATTTGATCGTTACTGATCTTTTGCTTATTTTTTAGAGAAATTACCTAGAATATTGCATAAAAGTAGGTTTATTACTAGACTAACACGTTGAGATTTCCGACTTACTAGAATAACACAGAAAAGTTTGCAAATTACTTCTATATCTGAGTTGTGTGTTTTATTACGTTTTATGCCATTATCTTTTAAAATGAAGATCTTAAAAGGGGAAAATAAAAAGATCATAAACCTAAGTCGATCCCTTAAATCTTTGTGTTGTTTGTCTTACGATTGTTGGGTTGAGATCAGCTATTTTTAGATAGCTTGCGGCGTGAAAAGAATCTGTGTGGAGGACGTTTGGCTAGAGGACCACTGACGGCGAGGTGGTTTGAAGTAGAGGAGGAGGGAAATATAGCGATTTGCTCAGAGGTAGATTTCTATATCGTGGTTTAGTCTCTATTGCTTACTGTTTTCTTATACCCGAGTATTACATAGTAGGCCTTGTATATTGTATGTTAGTTTTCTGTATGTTGTTGAGCTTTGTTTTTCGGAAGATATTTGTGTGACTTCATGTTGCTTCGTTGCTAATCTAAGCAACAAATGTTTTGTGATATTGAATTAATAACTAAACTAAAGCTGTCGTAGATATGGGGTCAAGCAAGAGGTATCCAAGTAGGTTGTATGGGGTTGGTAATTTTCCACTGCCTCTAGAAGCATGCACCACGATTGTAGTTTGTCCAATCTTGGTGGTTTGAAAGGCTTTGTTGGTGATGAGGTGTATGACAAAATAAGAAAGAATTCGCAGCTGGGAGTTCTATTGGATCTAGCCGAATCTGACTACCTGTTTTGTGGGAAGACCATCCATTATCTATTGTCCAATCAATTGGCAATAAACATTCCTTCGGAGGTATGGTTTTTGGTTGGAGGAAAGCCGTTGAGGTTCTCTCTATATGAATATGAAGAAATTAGTGGTTTGAATTGTGAGAAGATTGATGAAACAGAGTTTGAAGTCGATCATACACCTTTATGGGCGGCTTTAAAGGTGAAAGCTTTTAGTGGACCCAACTGGGAGGAGCTAGTTGAGGGTTTGAGAAGCTGCCGTGGGTGGTCTGATGAAATGAAGACGCAGATAGCTCGGTTGTATCTTGTTCATGTTGGAGTGCTTGGTTTATCAAGGAACAGTCGGATTCCTCTGGAATACGCTAAACGGGCGTTGAATGAAGAAGCATTTGAGAGTTTTCAATGGGGTAGGGTTGGATTCAAGAGTTTAGTTGATTCCATCAAAGTCCTTGGGTTACCTAACAATGCTTATACCCTCCATGGATGTGTCCATGTATTGCTGATATGGGCATTTGAGAGCGTGAAGGTGCTGGGGGCTAGCTACGGGAATGTAAGAGAAGGTGTAGATTTGCCTCTGTTAAGGTGGAGAGGAGGGAGGCCAAGGAAGGATATCGAAGCCTTCATATCCGGGAGCAAACTCCTTAATAATGGGGAGGTATGCCTTCAGCCTTCAATTTACGTATACATTATTTGTCTGCATTTTTCTTTGTGATAGATTATTAAAAGTTATGGTATCTGAAATGCAGCTTCAGGTGAAGCATTTAGTACCTAAACCTTTGGAGTTTATATATCCAGATTGGCCAGGACAGTATTGTGTGTATGGTGTAGGAGAAGGTTTGAAGAAGAAACTGGATAATCTGCTGTTAGACGTGATCAATGGCGAAGTGGATGAAAGAGAATGGGATTGTGTAAAAAAAGGGGGAACATACGAAGAAGAGGGAGAGGAGGCAACATGTTGCAGGGGTAAGTGACGATGATTTCCTTGAAACAGCCCCAACCAGCATCCGTAATGTCCCCAATAATGCGAAGGAGGAGAAAGAAAGTGTTGGGGACAAATGTTCAGCAGAGAAGGCGTCTGGAGATAAGCATTCAGGTGTGCAGGGTGAAGATGTTAGTGGAAGGTTATTTACTATGGTTGAAACACTAGGGCGAAAATGGATAATATTCAGATATCGTTTTCTAGAGCAATAGCGGAAGTTGTGTTCAAACTTCAAGGTATGGAGAGTAGGATGGGTAACTTTGAGAGTGACGTTCAACTATTGAAGAAAGTTGTTATCAACACAACGGATGGAGGAGCGCATACGCAAGGACCTCTTACATTAAGAAATGACGAACCAAAAATAGAGGAGGTATGATCTGCGTACCGTATTGATAAAATTGTTATTATATATCTATTGTTCAGTATGAAGTCATTGTATTTATCTATTCGAGGAAACAATATCAATTTCAGTTTTGTGAAGTTGTATAATTAATTTTGTAATTATTTTGATATATGATTTTTTTCGTACACACAATTTAGCAATTTGTATACTTTGTGTCTAGTTTAACAGCGTCATATTAAATTTCAAATGTCTTGTAAATAACGTCAAATACATGTCTTTTGTTTCAAGTCATGGCTATATCAGATAAAGCATTCGGACAAGGATGGTTATAAAGTTGCTAGTTGTGTTAGGAATCCGTTAGCCATTAAGGATAAGGTCATGTGGTCTGGGAGTATTAAAATCGAACCAGAGGACAGTGTAGAGCGAATTCCAAAGCAGATGGTAGACAGTGTACAGCGTGTCAAAAGAGTACAGAGTTGGGAGACAGAGGAAGGCGATAAAAGAGCAAAGTATAATGACAAAGTTGATGGAGCAGGTGCTCAACCCGTTCCTATTAATGTTATCCATCCGGTAAGTGGTGGTAACCCTCGCTCTTCGGATCAAAAGTGCGAATCTGTTGTGGATTTAACCAATGAGACCAGGAGTCGTGCATCGTCTCACACAGTGAAAGATAAGGAGAAAGCCAGGTATTTTGCATATTTGTTACAAAAGGTGTTTCCTCCATCAAGAGAGCTTGATCTTCTATTAGTAGATCCAGTGGGCACCAACCCTAATGACGAATCAATGCGAGCTGCATTAATGACCCGACGTGAAAGCAACATTGTAGTCCTATCTCCCGCTGTGTACGATCCTTTTAGTGAGGCAAGTCCTGAGAATTGCGAAGCTGATGTCCTTCCTAACTGATGATTTGTAAGTCTTCATTTAGAGTTGTATATAATTTGTGTCTATATTCGGATTTGAGGACTACGATCTATAACTGATTTGTTAATTTTGGTATTCAGGGCTAAAGTACCTTCCACTGGAAATGCCGAATTTTATTTTCGCCTCCTGACCCCTAAACAATTGTGGCCAACTACAACATTCGGGTGGTTATGGGATGCGGTAAGCTTCGTAGCTTAACATTTGACGCAGTTAACTATGGTATACTAATGCGTGATAGATGTCACTCGTGTTGCAGCACATGGTTACATGTATGCATATGTTCCGTAATAGGGGACGCAAACGCCATCCCCATATAAAACAGATCGTATTGCTTTTCTCGATCCTTTGTTTGTTAGTATGTGGGCACTCGAATTCCCTAAAATGGAAGCCTCTAATCAATGGGTTTTTGGAGAAGGTTGTTTTGAGACGTACGTGGGAAGGCTGCCAAAATACGGTATGACAAACAAAGTGTGGGTTGACGATGTAGACACCCTGCTCTTCCCATACAACCTCGATAACAACCATTGGGTAGCCATCGAAGCTGACTTAGTCCAGCGGAGGCTAAGAGTTTACGATAGCATAAACAGCGGTAGAACCGACGAGTCTACAAAAGAAGTGCAAACCGTTCGCAAAGTGATTCCACGCTTGATACAAGCATATAACCGGAGGTACAAAGATGAGCATATCGGGCGGCGGCATTTAGTTACTACCGGGTGAAAACACTCCCACAGAACTATCAACAAGGTGACTGTGGTGTGTACACGTTGAAGTGCTTAGAGTGTATAGCTCTTGGAGTAAATTACACAGGCCTATGTGATGCGGCCATGCCTTCTATTAGGATGAAACTTGCTGCAGACGTGTTTGATGAGGTCCCAGACCGAGACTGCTTTCTCCAACTAGATGCTACGTCGGAGACAGTAGATTATCCGGAAGCTGAGTTTAACTCGGAATCAAAAAGTTGAAGAGGTTCCATGTACATTACCGGAGCAGTATGATTTTGCAAAATTGAAGATTGATTTTACGCGTGTTGCTAATAGAAGATGCGTGTTTGGTCATTATTTTGGTAACATGTGGGATTTGAGGATGTCGTTCTTAGATTTTCCGAGGTCTGGTCACTCAAATAGCTCCTATCGGTTGTTTGTAAACCCTCTTCAGGTGTAGTGTTTTTTGTATATTGGAGGGTGTAGATATGTATCATTATGACGTCTTTCTAACCAGTATTAGTATATGTTAGGCCTTTATCAGATGTGTACGTACCATCAACTAAGTAACGGCCTTATTATGGTCTGTGTACAGACGTACGTATATTCATATATGTACGTACCATCAACTAAGGAACGGCCTTACTATGGTCTGTGTACAGACGTACGTATATTTATGGTATGTGTACACATGTACGTGTATTCATCAGTGTACGTACAATCGTTTTTCTACCGTTAATAGACTTTATTTTTATGTGGATGGTTGGTGCTTAGTTTCTATCCATTATGAGCACACTAACTTGTCCCTACTGGTAATCCTATGATATGATGAGCGAGGCAATTAAATTGTATTCAAAGTCAGCGAACCATAATCATCCTATGAGACTGTTACGGATCATATGGACCACCTGTGTGAAAGTAATAAGTACAACCAGGGAGAATGTTTATTCGCTACTTAATTTATCGGACCAATACCAGCTTCGTAGACGTCCATCGCGAACTTCTTTCTGAAATTGTCAATATTGTTGTCGCAGATCTTCAAGCAATCAGTGATCGGTTTACCCATGCTCAACAGTTCTAAAAACTTCATAGTAAAAGGTCCACAATCTCCCGTCCTCAAGTTTTGTCCTACTAGGCTAACCCTTTCAGCGGTAAATGGATCGACAGGGTAGTTGACATCGATAACCCTCTGAAGTAGGTACGGTATCATCTGACACACCGGCTTGATCCGGGACATTACAAGGGTTTCTCTGGTGGAGGTCATCAAAGGATCGTAAATGGAAACATGTCTCGTTATAAGATTTATGCCCACTCCTACCCAATGCTTAGATTTCCAGTTCATTGGAGCATATATAACGTCGACATCTGTAACCCACTTCAACTTTGGTTCGTGGTGCATCCTTTCCCCATTGACGATGTCAATGAGTACTTCGTCCCATCTGAAATTCCGTTTCGCTGTGCTCCTGTTGAATGCTTGGAACCTTCTTGTCAACTCGTAAAACAGAACGTCGTCCAAAATTACGGTCCTTTGTTTTATCATTTCTTGTCCGTTTTTGTGCCACAGCGTTAGGGCAATCATCTCCATGTGCTGCAGATGCAGTTAAATGCAAACCCGTTGTGGGATTTAAATCCAACAAGAAACCATGAACACACCAAAATCGTGTAGTTAAAGTTTAAAATATGTACCTGACTATGGACCCATTTTTGGGACGATATAAGAGTAGAGAAGAATAGGATATCTGCCTTGCGGAATCCGAAAAAGGTGTGTACCCTGTGCAATTTTTTATTATGGATACCCTATATTAATGATTGAGGATATCAATATGTCATCGGAGTAATATATACTACACTTACACATTATCTTGTTTTATCAACTCGGTGAATTTGGCGAATTTTCCATCAGCAACATCTTCCATAGGGTCGTATGAAACCGACCCTGCTTTTACCACTATGGCTTCCGATGGTTGACTCGCATGTATCTCCATTATCAATATTTCAGCCCGTCCTGTTTCATCCACAATTATAACCGTCTGCGGCACTAAATTGTCTGACTCACCGGGAATACATTCCTCCCGGGACTTTGATCTGGTTGACCTCTAGTCTCTTTACAGCCCTCTTCGACATCGCTTTCGTTGGGTATTGCTTGGTCTCCGGCCTAATAAGATGCACGTACATACATTAGTTGTGACGGGAACTGGACCATGTCAGTAGACACTATAAATATGGCAAATATTCGAAATAAAAAATAAGTTTGCACAATTGGAGGTTAACTGTTGTTTCTATTTGTACATGTCCATCAGTTTTGTTACAGCCCTCCATGCCATCGCTTTCAATTTGTAGTGCTTGGACTTCGGCCTAATAAGGTGTACGTACATAGATTCATACTTACGTACACAAATGTCACAAATACTCAAAATCATCAAAGTTAGACACTTGCCTCTTGTTCACCGTCAACTGCAGTTTCATTTTCTACAGGTATTTCGGTTTTGTTACAACCCTCATCTGACTCGCCTTCCTGACGTCTTATGTCCCCTCCGTTACTGTTAAACCAGTCGAGTTTCCCGCCTTCTTGATGCAGTTCTTCCCCATCCTCCTATTCAAAATAATGAAACTTTTAAGACGCGTGTTCGTAGTAGGTCCGTTGCTATAAGCAAAATTTTGCACACGTGTAGATTAGAGGAGATAAACAAATAACCGAATATATATGAAACCCACAGATGGTTAACCCTTTTATGGTTACTTCCTGACCTACCATTTTGTTACAATGCAGATCAGGTCCCATTTTAGTATTCAGCTGCAGCAATATCTGTTCAATTAAAGGTGGACAATGCTTTATTACGAATTTAGTGTTGTAATCTCCATTCCGTGTCAAATACTTACATCGGATACGAGTTTAGTTGGTGATAACTCGACAGCAATGTCCCCCGCCTCACAATCTTGGCGACATTCATTAACTCCATTGTCCGGGGATGGTTCGTTCAGGCCACAGTCGTTATTATCGGTTACCCACTCATTAATATGAGTACGGGTTGTATCCTACGGTCAAATATATAAAGCGTATATGATAGGTGCATAAGCATAAACACCCCCATTACGTTGATTGAGTCGTATTCTAAAGAGGATCTTGTTGTCCATTACCTGGCCTCCAACTAAAGAGTCACCACTTACAGTGTGTTGACCATCTATGGCATCCTTCGAACCATCATTATTCCGATCACCCTGTGCACACCACGAGCAACATAAATTAATATATGTAAGTAGTGAGAAAATTACTACCCTTAAGCTATTTGTCATATCAACCTTAGCAGTGGCAGCGCATCCCCTGTTTCTGACCTTCTCTCCCTTTTTTTCATAACCATTACTGAACTCATTCTTGTAAACTTTATAGTTTTCCCTCTTTTTTTTTGAATACTTCTTCTCTGAAACTGTATGCGAAGCGTCAGAAGGTTCCCCATATTCGTTTCTTTTAACCTCTAATAGTGCAGCTCTTATCTCCTTGCGGATCTCTGTACGTACGAAATTCTCCATGTTTGCCTGATTTTCCTTCATCAGAGCTTCTTGTTTCCTGTAGAACCGGTTTAGTTCCGCCTTAAACCTTTCAAATTGGTCATCGTCCAAACGTTCATGAACAACGTGCGTACCCCCGGTCGCGCATCAGTTCTCGTCCTCTTCTCTTTCTTATTGTCAATTGTTGCGGTGTCTGCTCTTTTCCTCTTCCGACAGTCAACTGTAACTATATCACAAATTAACCATTAATTTTTAAAAATTAACTTTATAGTGTATCCCTTTGTAATGTATAAATGTTTTTAATACCTTTCTCTTCGGGACGTGTCTGTTTTGGACACCTATCATCACCTCCCATCCATATTGCCTCATCCCATTTGTGGCCTGCTTTAATAAGATTTTCAATGTTGTCAACTTGATGGTCTTCCTCTTCGTCACGCCACGCCAATTCTCGACTACCACAATGCTCCCCACTACCAACCATCCGTCTAATAACCACCTATAATATGTTTACAAAAATATATACATTTTACGGAACTTATAGATTCAGGTCGTTAACGTATTATATCTGATAGACAAGGGATATGTACATACCTCTTTAGCAGCCTCGCATGCGAAGATGTCTGCTGTCTTGATTGGCCGCAGTTTAGCCAGATTGTGGATCGATCTTTGATTAAACGCCTGATCTTGAACGTCAGATGGTACTAATCTTGCAATTGCAGGGACAGAATGGAAAGCCAGCAGCTGGAGTGCTAGAGGAAATCCATGAACAGCTACTGATTGTTGCTTGAAAGTTTTTACTAAGCTGTCTACGTCTGCTTGACATTTAAATCCTGTTATACTCTCCAGCGTCCGTTCAAATGACAACCTTCCCCATGGATATTTAAAAAAAAAATCAATATTCTTGGTCATCTCCACTGTCTTCGGATCTGGTTTTACTGGTTGCGTGGCGCATGTTAGAACTCCATCAACTATTATAATCAGCGCTAAAGCTAGTTTCTGCCACGTTTCCATTTCATCAGTCTCCAACCTTTTTACCAACTCGGAGATCGTTGGTTCCATGTTTTCCCCGAATAGAACCTCCCAAACAGTCTTACATCCTTTATCCGTTTTTGTAGCTCTTTCCACATCTCTCTTTTTAGGATAATTCCCACATTCGAGCCCTGTCAACTCTGCAAATTCCTGTAAACCAAACTTGATTGGATTGCCACCAAACACAATCCACATCTCATGCCGCTTTTTGGTCACCAATTGACGGCAAACAAATCCATGAACAAGTTTCCGGAGAACGAGATCTTGTTAGCAGGGATACGAAATAGCTGCCCAAATGGAGACTCTAACAAGTTTTCCATTTCCTTTGTTCCACTCAGCACCCTCGATATTGTAGAAAGATATTCCGGTTTTGAATACGCATTTATCTTCGTTTTGAGAGGGTAACGGTCAAGAGCAAATAACCTCCTCGGTAGATCCAAGCTCAATTGAGGAACGATCTCTACAGCCTCGGGATCCATCCTATCACCACAAAGTAACCCTAATATCATATTAATATGTACGTACACTAAACCAATTAACCCTAATACCAATGTCTACCAAAGTTCACTTCTGTTGACGATTAGGGTTATTTAGCCTCTGCCCGCCGCAAATACAAAGCTATTCATTGATTTCACATCCTGGGCTACTCAAATCGATACTTAATTGTAATTGCTATATACTCTTCCAACGTAATATAGAATTTGGGGGAACAATCCCTCTTCCAATTTAAAGTAGGAAGTGAAGACAAACACTTACCTTCTGATTCAAAACCGGTGATGATAGAGGGATCGAAACTACTCGCCTTTTTCTGATTTCACCCGACCTCTGTAATCTCTTCTTCCTTAAATGTTCCGTCGCCTACTTGTAGGGAGTGTCGTTTTTGTAGTACTTATCCCAGATCTAAACACCTTGATTCAAGAAATTGGGAGGTAAAACAACCCTATCGGACAGAAGATACCGCCGTCGCAGCTGAGGCGTGAGTTTTCCGTCTATTAGCAATAAAGAAGATTTTGCCTCTACTACTAAACTATTTAAAAATAATTTTTATTTATACACAGTGCAATGGCTGAGCTTGTCTTTAATTATTTTTATTCATAATATACAGTTCTTCCACGTTATTGGTTCATTTGCACTATATATCAGCCTTTATCTGTGAGTTTATACCAGATGAGATCTATTCCTTGATGTTTTATAAAGTTTTACATTGAGTTGGTTTGTTAAATGAACCAATATATTTTCCGTCTATATATAACGTCGACTATAGGGTCATAATTAAGTGGTGCATGCGATGTATCGTCTTCGCTTAATCGGCTGTTACACGTGTCAATTATCTAAATGCTATGTATCTGTCTGGATTGCAGTCACGACGTTTGAAAAACCACAATATATATGATACATCCGTTTGTGTTTGTTCGCTGCTTATATAAGAAGACAAATTCACACCCAGTGAACTATGTATTCGTCTCTCAAAAACCAGAATATCACATCGCTAAGTAAACATAAGTGCAACAAAGTCATGGTGCATTTCGACAGGCTATCCGATCTCCAGACATGGCGATCTGATTGGAAGGTTTCTGTTAAGATCATCCGGAGGTGGAGAAAGAGAGAAGCGAACATCGTCACCTTTGAAATGGTTGTTTCGGATGTTTTCGTAAGTGACTCGTCTCATCATCATATTATATGCACTTAATATTAAATGATACATGTACATTATGGTTGAACTTTTTTCCCCCACCGTAGGGAGATAAGATGCAGGCAACAATCAGCGAGGACCTGTTGCCCCAGTTCTGTGCGGAGATTGAGGAGGGTTTGTGGAAAACCTTCTCTAATTTCGTCGTCACTGACGACACATCCGCTGTGAAGGTCGTGGCTTCCAACTACCGGATCAAATTCACTGCTGACACGGTTGTGGACAACATTCGTTGCTTGTCGACCAATCACTACATCGATTACGTCCCCTTCGACCAAATTTACGAACGATGGCCTCGTTGGACCCAGAACTGCTGCTTAGGTAACGTTGCATTGTGTTGTTCCGGTTTGTAATATCATATCCAGTACCATAATTCTAATGACATGACACCATAGACACGATGGGGCAAGTTACTGACGTCGAACGAAGAATATTGGTGGACGATCCAACTGCTCCACGTTTTGCCGAGAGAACCCGGTTGATACGGTTTTCATTGACGAATCTTGAGTGAGTCGTTTTTGCGATTATTAGCTTTCACACACTTTAAAGATATATCGGGATATTAACGTAAGGTGTCTCTGTGTGTAGGGGTCATCACTTGCCATGTGTGGCGTATGATGAGATGGTCGATGATTTCGTCCGCAATTTATGGCTATGCGGAGGCAAACCAGTTGTAGTCTTGCGATTCTGGAGGCCCAAGTTTAAGGATGGAGGTACTGATTAGGCAAACGTATTTAAAACAATTTACCTTTTAAATATAAGATTACTGCATAAAACTAATTTTGGTTACCCTTTTTCCTTATTTTTCCACACCGCAGGAGGGATGGAAGTGGTTAGTCAACCGGGTGTTTCTAAAGTGATATTTGAACCACCCTTCCCTGAGGTTAGAGATTTCAAACTCCGGTTGGAATACTTCGACCAGCGCGAGCCGAGTCAAGACGATTCGTAGCCTATGTTTCCATTTGTCAATGTTGCTTACATTATAAACATCTAAACCACATTGCTGAACTCTTTATATTATCTTTATTACCTACATCCAAACAATCTATCTAACGTGGATAGGAATATTTTGATGTAAAATGTTTTTGTGTAATACGCATGGTTAATTATATATATTTATTTTAATTTGGTTAGCATGTTCCTAATACTGCCAACCTTTAATGTTAGACGTATGTGTACAAACGTGTACAAATGTTTATGATTAATTGGAAGGGTTTGGTCGATAATATTAAGACGACAAGGTTCCAAACAGTTTTTTTTTTTAGACGACAAAATATGTCACTAAACCAAATATAACGTTTATAACTTGATTTCAAACAATTAACCCACAACCCAAAATACTACTCTAATAAAACGACAAAACTACATTAAGAAATAGGTCATTGTTGCTAGTATAAACAAAGTCGCAACAAACACATTGGTCAGTTTAAATTTCATAATTAATCCATCACTCTTGTACGCAATCAACGTCTTCATCCTTTCCAACTCCATCTGATTTTCCTTGTGCATATTTAAGATGTTAGCAATGTCCTCTTTTTGTGCCTGAAGCGTTTCACGCAAATTCAAACTACTTAACTTTAGAAAATCTTCCTTCACTGTTTTCAGTTCCTCCATCATAGCTTCATCCCACCATTTAAAAATGTGATAGTCCCCATCCTGCATTAATTTAAAAATAATTTTTTACACGAAAGTTAAGTTATGCAAATAAATCTGATCTTTAATCAACTTCGGCGAAACTGTAAATCACTTACCTCTCTATTTCTACAAGTGTAGTGAAGCCTCCCTGGGTTTGTCCTTGTAAAAGAAGGTTGTAGGTTTGGCGTTTCACCACAGTAACAAACAGCCGGGATCCCATACTCCGCATCGTCATACTCGACTGGACTCGTGTTTGGCAAAGAAGACATTAAGAACGAAACTGATAACGTAATTGAAGGAGTGAAAATAAATAAAAGAGGAACTTTAAATTATTATCCGAATATCCAACTCTCAAAATCTAATCCAACATCTACAAAAGCGGCTCTCTCTGTTTCCCCCAAATCAGTTCAATGAACCCTAATTTCCCTGAATCTTATAATATATCTATTATATTCGGTTGGCCTTTTATAGAACTTTCTGTATTGTGTCGTTTTTTGTATTGAAAAACAACATGAACTTTTCCAAGTTGTGTCGTTTTGCCAATAGTTGCGAACGGCGTCGTAAGCTTGATACAGTGCCGGTCCTTTAATAAAGCCCGTAAATCAAGGGCTTTATGATACATATTATATTAGTGATTTTAGGGGAATCAATATCATAAAAGGTGCGGTGGTACATTGGTAGGATTGGACTTCATTGTCCTTCAGTGTCACGAGTTCGAGCCCTTGTAAAGTTGTATAAGGAACTTTTTTTCCTACTGTGGCACTGTTGATAGTTTTGTGTGTTTACCCGGTGAAACTAAGTACACGTCGTCTATATGGATGGTTCGAAGCTAGGAAATTGCCATTTTACAACTTTTTTGTTAATATAAGGAGCAGTACGACATCTAGTACACATTTTTGGAACAAAAGGAGCAAAACGAGCAAAACGACAGATATTGGCATACACGTTAATTAACATCTTCATTACATAGTAATTTTAATTATCTAATGAAACATACGTGGCGAGGAGAAACAGCAACACAGAAGGGAACCGACGATACACCTAGAGGATTTCACATATAGATTTGCCCACCCACCACACTCCGCAATTTACACAGATGATGTCATAATAACTTGTGTCGGTCGATAACCTGCCCCATCTCAAACAACTAGTCGTGGCACAGTCCGGGGAAGGGATCAACGAACTGGAGGGATATACAAAAGAATCTTTGTACGTGTTTTTACGCGCCGTCTTAAACACACTCAACCGTTGGAACAGATCTTCCCCGATAAGCCGTACTCCCTCTGATTCGAGTGGATAGTGATGTGCATCAAATTGGTGAAGAAAACGAACCGCCATCTGCTCGTCCCCATATAACATAGAGAAAATTCCACATGCGAGAGTGGACTCGGCATCTTCGGGAACGTTCTTTTTTAATAGTGCGATACCGCGCTCAATGTCTTGCTCCTCGGCAACGATCCGTAGCCCCTCGTTGTAGATTGCTATTGTGTTCCCTGCGTCCAAGCATCTTTCGAAAATACGCCTGTGAATCCCTTCTTCCTGAAGTTCACCATTTGGCTTCCTTGTCGTTTGGAATGAAGAAGGATGTTCACAGATTTGGTAGATGCTGGCAACCTTCAGAACTTCTCGTGCAAGCACCGTATCCACTCCTCGCCGACCAGCCGTAAATAATGGGCGTGCTCGCCATAACCCATCAACTACGAGATGCTTGGCTATTTTTATCAAGATCTCGTCTGGCAGATCAATCTTCTTACGGCTAGAAGTCGCCATTTTTTGGGAGTTAATAGCAATATGTGCAGTATGTGCAGAACCAAATAGACGGAAACCGCCGCTAATAAAACCTACGATGTGAGAGGTGGTGGGGGAGTTAGGCGAAAATCCTGGGAATTTATAAAAGTTTCTATATGACGTCGTTTTAAATTACCCTATTGTTAACAACTTAATTACGAAGGAACCCATTTTAGGTTTATGAGCTCTCATGCACGCCTACTCGATTATAATTACTAAAACAAATAAGTAGTGCGAACCACGTGTCACTTTCGTGTTATCGGATTTCAAATTCATTATATTCGTATTCGTTAAATATCGGCTGTATCTCAACCATCAGCTAACCCTAAGCCTAGACTATGACATTTGTAGGTTCTCTGATGTGACAACTTCGAAGAGAGTCGTATTTATTGTTGCTTTAGATATGATACTTTTCTCATCATTATGTTTATTTGATGTGTATCCAGTTACGTAATTATCATCACTTCCTCTCAAGTAGATCATTCCAGAGGGGTGCTATTCACTAGTATTGATTGTACGATTATTTAAGCTTCTGTACGTAGACGACTATCGCAATATATTATGACTTCCAACGTACATCAACTATGGTGTGGGGAATAAATTATCTTTCTGATAAGACAATACAAAGATTCGTCTTATTATTAGGAGATAGTAGAAGCATTCAGTCATTTCTTTTACTTTATTTAATGTCCAAGAAGAAATAAACATTTACTAATATTTTTGTGAAATAGCTACTAATAATAACAATTTTAATAAAACTCTCCCTATTATTTTCTATCTCAATTTCAACAATTATTCGAATATTGAATAAATAGGATAGAGTACGTTTTAATAATAAAACCATTGTACATATTCTCACGAAATTAAACAAATATTTGAAATAGAAAACAACATTTGACACTTTCATTCCTCATTCCGCGGACAGTCTGACGAACGTCCGTGCAGATTCTGTATGGGTTCCGGAGCTTTCTCCTTCCTGGGCAATTGTTTCAATTGTTGTCCCATCGTGTCCCATCACATTGTTAATGTAGTGTTGTGCAGCAAACTCACTTCTATAAGTTTAAAAAATTAAATGTACATGTGAGACTCTGAACAGATAAGAACACATACGCTTTCATACCAATTATTAATATAATATCAACTTACATCTCCTTGTGATGTCCAAGTCCTTCGAAATCTGCTCGAATGAAGAATTTAGAAGACGCTTCGGTGTGTACAAGACATGGTACGCCTACACACAATTACGTAATTGAGTTGCTAGACAAATTACATGTACTTGCTTCTATCATAATATCAATTTCATCTGACGTACCTTCATAACTCCCAACCTTAAAGAACCGGAAGACACAAAACACTGGCTCGGATTTGTGGAGAACATGACATCCCTTTGATTCCCAATCAGAGAGGAATTGATGGGCATAGAAGTCTGTGAGACGACATTTGACACTTTCATTCCTGCATTAACGCTCAGTTGCTTTCCCATTTAAACCTATGAAATTCAAATATATATATATATGTATATTACTATGTGTATAGCATAATAGGTACTTAACCTGCCATTCAGGAGAGTGAAGACAACTTCAATACACCTGCCATCGAACCGTCTTCTTATGACGTCCACATTTACGATGCACCCACAAACATCTAACGGGGAAAATAAAATGTGGATGTAACGTTTATTTTGTACTTTTGCAAATGATACACTTAAAAGTAACGTCCTCAACTGACCAAACGACCACTAAATGAATCTCAGCAACCATCGCAAGTTAATAATTCCACGAACATTAATATATACATATTAAAGAAATTATAGATAAAACATACCGAAAGAAACGGGATGAGTAACTCTGCCACGAGTTATATCATCGATATCCTCGAAGCGGAAGTAATTTTTGTGATTCAAAGGTTGGATCACATCCATGGTTGACTCATGCGTAAACTTGATTTGGTATGGGTGATGAGTATTCCTCTCCTTGAGAGTTGGATTGATTAATTTAAACCCCCGAATATCGTACCAGGTACCGATTACAGGGTTTGGCGGGATATTTGGGTATTCACCCTGTAAAAACGCCACTTCGATTGTGGAACCCTTCATAACAGATAAATTGTTATACATCAAAAAACTGTTGGATTTAGCGAAATAAGAAAGACTTGTTCAACTAACCTCTTCGTCCACAAGGAGGAGAACTCGTTTTATAAAGCATTCGTGAATCGACCAAGCGTTCAACACTTTGGCGTGGATACACCAACACCTATTCCTTCTCTCGCGGTCCAGTTCAGCAATACGATTTGTTCTGAGGCTCATGGTGATCTCAGATTTTGGATACCTCTTACTTTAAACTGTGTTAGGAATTGACGAAGGTTGAGAGCAATTTAAATATTTACGGAGAGCGAAATCTCGAAACGGCGCGGCCGTTCAACTTTACATGGTGTCCGTTTAATAAGACCCTAAATGTACGTACCTTCCCAATGTAGTATACGTACATATGTATAGTTTGTATATTTACAAGACTAACAAAAGCCCACACCTTAACCATTAAACTCATAAATATTAACAAGCATCGATAGACCAAAATTATGTTTCCCTCAATTCGAAACCCTGTACCATAATTGTGATAAACACTTCAAGAGATGGTTTAATCGGGCTTGTTTTAAATAATATTCGGTTATTAGCGGTTTGAGATTTACAAGCAGAGTAAAGGTAGATCAAATATTTAGCTTTTCTAGATTAAGGGTGAAGAGCATAATAATAAGGTATACAATTTATGCATGTCTTTCTCATGCATTAACCACAAAAAGACAAATAAACTGCAGTTAAAAATAATATCTATCTTGAACAGCAACATATTGGATTTAAAAAGTTAGAGAACTCGTGTAATATTATTTGTAAAATATGCTAGTACGGAAACGTGTCTTTTTCTACAAACCGGATTTGAGACAAATGATATACGAACTACACAACTTTCCAATTTGACGTCCGGAACAGCCAATAGCTATAGCATTAAATGCGACAAGTACATGCAGGGATTTGACATCTTCTTTTGTGTAAAATCATTATTACTTATATTTTGAAATGACTATTATCTCATCATAGTGTTTACTGATCACTTTTTAAGCAAGTAATAATTATAAACTTTGCCCAACGAGTACAGTATATATTTTTGGTTACCGAGACGACGAGAGAAAAACCTTTATCGTGTGAACCAGTATGATGTTGCGTAAGCATTACGTACACCTTTTCCCAACTAATTACTCTGTGTAACTTTATTCTTCAAGCCGCATTGTGCTAAAAGGACACGCAGAGTAATTATATTGTACAGTATATATACAAATTTCACAACCTACCTCCTTTATTGTTGAAGCATATATAATAGCTCCGATAACGAAATCTCAAAAAAAAGAAAAATGCCGAAAGCACACAATAAGCTCCCATATCTCCCTGATGATATTTTACTCGAAATCTTTAGGCTTCTCGCAGTAGATGGGCTGTCGCACCTTGCTCCAATTTTGAAGTCGGGTCGGCGAGGACTGAAGACGGTGCTCGACCCCTATGTTCTAATGGATGCAAACATCTACAACATCTGTTGGGATCCGTTATTGATCCAAACGTCAGACAACCCAAATGGTGGCCCTCAAGATAAAGGGATTCATAGGCGTATATTCAAAAAATGCTTCAAAGCTGGAAACGAAGTTGCAATCTACTACGAGGGCCTCCGGATTGTTGCGGAGGAGAGAGACATCAAGCGAGGCATTTCTGTTCTATCTCGTAACGTTCCCGCAGACGCTGAGGCAACACTGGCATGTGGTATCTTTTCTATTTTATATGGAAGCGAACAGATGGCGGTTCATTTTCTTCACTTATTTGATGCACATCACTTTCCTCTCAAATCGCATGGGGTCAGATTTGTAGGCAAGTCTGTGTTTCGCCTGTTGTTTACATACCAGGTGGCAATTCAAAACACGTACAAGGATACATTCGTCTATCCATCTACTCACCTCATCCCTAACCCGGACTGTGCCGCCATTTGTTGTATCCAATCCGGTTTCTTCTCTATAAACTTTCGAGATTACGACATCTTCTGTACTAATTGCGGACTTTGGTGGTTGGCGAAATCTATATGTGAGATCCTTTAGTTCTATAATCTCCAATGGCTGCTCTTTAAAGTTTATTTTTATTTTTTGTTTTAATGTGCTGTTGTATACGTCTGGTACGTACATGTGAACTTATATGAGCGGTGGTACGTACATCGATAATTTGTAGGGTATGTTATTAAATAAAACAAGACGTACGTTGATTACATACGTTGATTATAAAATAAACTCCGGCATACACCGGATAACGGTTCGAGGTCCCAAAAAGAAAAAAACAACCATCAAGTACATAATATTTATACATTAACCTAGTTGAAAACGTCGTCACTAAGGTTAATCCGCAAAAAAATAAAAACATGAAAAGAGGATCTTAAAAGAACGGGCGCAACTCATGTGCATACCAGTAGAAAAAACAGGACTTACACCCGGTGAGGTAGCTACTGCAAGTACACCTACGGTGGTGGAAAAGAGAAGGCGACGATCTCACTTCAAAAAGGGGACCACCGAGATGGAGGTTCGCAACATGGTACATAACCAGGCCACCGACTTCAACGGCGGTGTTCATGTGAGGGACCATGAACCAGAAAATATTGCCAAACGCCTCGGCCTCCGTCACTTGGCCGGTCAACGTTGCGAACAGCACATAAGCAAAATTCGCATACGGATCCGTTGGTGCAAAATAGGGTAGCTTTGCCATACCTTCAGCAAAGGTGGGGGAGTTTGAAGCTAGCCTGACGCCCTCAAGATAGTTCGCTACGATGTGGCCCCTGTATAGGAGAAGCTCAAAGTAGGGCCTGAACTTAGACTCCATAGTGATGAACTGTGGCCACGTGATGAACGGACGAAGTTGAACAGTTTGGAGGTCGACAGTGTTCAGCGCCTCGACCAATACGGGGATAGGAGTGACAGATACGGGAATAAAATTGACAAGGAGGCTTGTAGGGTTTGGCAGCTTGATGGGCAGGAATATCTCGTTCGGAGGGGTGTTCATTGTTTTTTTTTTTTTTTTTTTTTTTTTTGGAGACGATATGGGCTGTGGATGGTATTTGCTGTGTGTAGGGAATAAAACATCTTCTTACGTACACACATCTATATATAGTGAGAACAGTGGTAATTTTATTTTTACTATAACAGGTAATTAACTCGGTGGTATTTAACAGTAAAATGTACTGATTGTATAGGAATATATTTATATAAAAATGTAATGATTCAATTATGTGTTATTAGACACGCCAAAAGTAGCCAACAAGCTATGTTGGTTCTTTGGTACTCGTGTACGTATATAAGTAAAATTACATCACTGATATAAGTAAAATTCACTTATATGGACGTCAAATCAGTTGGCCATTGCATTAAAAATAGCAACATGTCATTGCATTAAATACGACTACTATTAGATACAAACATATTGTTAATTTCCCTATATTATATATTAGATATAGTGGTTTCAATTTTAAGTATAAAAGGGTAATATTCAATTCGAGCTACACGTGCATGTAACTGTTGATGTAGGTCTTAGCCATGTATCGTACAGAATAAGATATTCGATAAACTATTAGTTTTACTAAAACTAATAGCCAGTTATCACATCTAACAAAGTTCGTGGTTACCTTTATTAGCTTGACTTATTCTGCAAAGGTGCATCGCTGACAAAATACTTCGTTTAATATTAAAATTAGAATTGATAGGAGATAAGGTGTACACGGGAACGAGGAAATGCAAACATGTTTCGTTATAAAACTACCAAAGCATTTGACTAATTCGGCGAGCGCACCACCAGATGGTGCATTTCCTGCAACGATGCTTGTAAGGGCCCACCATACTGAGTACGTCTTCCTTCCTCAGCGCGCATTTTAGTGCGCACTTAGGAGTTGTTATTTCCCCATCATCAGGGTAGTCAAAAAACACACCATAAGTTGTATTGTGTGATGCTCCATAGTGAATAAGCTCAGTGATGAGTTCTTCACACATATCTCCAACCTCTTCGGAGTCAAGTGGGTAGTGTTTTATAGAAAACAGCTGAAGCAAATGACCCGCCTGGACTCCGGACCCTTTACAGATGCACAACATGGCAGACGCAAGAGTAGCGTCGGCATGTGTTGGTACGTTACGCAGGAGTAAATTTACGGCCCCTTCAATGTCCCCACCTTTTGTTGCAAGACGAAGTCCTTCATAATATATGGCCGTTGGATTATCCGCATGAAGGCACCTTTCAAAAAACTTCCGGTGTCGACCACCAAACATGATATCATCGGGGTCACTGCACATGTTGAAGATGTTTGCCTCTTTCAAGACGTCGCGACGGTAAACTATAGTTTTGCCTCTATTTCCCGAACGTAGGAGTGACTGCATGTACCACCAGTGTTTTGCTGCCATTAGTTTAGCTATTCGCGCCAACAGATCGTCAGGAAGATTTGGGTTGGTCATATTTGTAGTGAAAGTATTATGTGCACATTGTAATGCAAACGATTTTATAATACAATCGTTTGATATGGTTGGGGAAGTATTTGGTATGGATATAAATGATACTTGATATAACTGCGTGACAAGATGGCGAGGTGACATCAAACCACTAATTATTAAGATTTTAAAACATCCACTAACAAAATAGATGGAGTGTCGTTTTGAGAATCTTAATGGGCCGTTAATATTTTAGGCCTCTTTACATCATAACAATATATGATCCCCCACATCCCCTATTAGTATACACGTGTCATAACCATATTACGGGTTTGAAGTCTACTACTATAATCTACTATCTCAATCTCGATTATTCACTACCCGCTCAGCTTAACGTCTATTGTCAGACATGACATCAGTTGGCAACTGCGATGTGACAACTGATACCCGCAAAAGTCTTATATGGGAAGACGTAGAAGAGTTGTTTAAGGGATGTGACTTATATCTCATCGATGTGTCTTGATGAGTACGTTTAACATGATGTGTTTGTAAGTTACGAAATCTGGTCACAGTCTGAACTAAGGGTGTGAACAAATAATATATTCACACATGGTTCGTATTTAGGCTATAGTTTGACCTCTCTCTATGTCGAATTATGTGCGTTCTAGTAACTTGTATTAGTATTAAACAAAAAAGAAAAATCAAATTATGCATAACGCGGATTTAAAAAAAAAATTAAAAGGGCACTTATGCATGTCGCCGTTCATTGCCATAATTATTAAAAACCCTGCAACTCCCAACTACAACTCTCCCTTTATTTACAGTACCCTCCACAAGTTGCAACACATACGAAACATTGTTTTAGAAAATTCAAGTGAAAATGACGACTGCAACTCGAAAAATGCCTGATATACCCGATGAAATATTGATTAAAATCCTCGGCTTTCTCGCAGTTGATGGTTTGGAGTACCTCGCTCCAATACTGAAGGCAGGTCATCGAGGTGTAGAAACGGCGCTCTCTCCCCAAGTTTTAAAGGTTGCTAACATCTTCAGCTTATGCTGGGATCCGACGAGGATTCAAGCACCACATCACCCAAATGGTAGAGTCCAAAATGAAGGGATCCACAGGCGTATCTTCGAGAAATGCCTAGATGCTGGCAACAAACGTGCAATTTTTTTCGAAGGTTTCCGGGTTGTTGCCGAGGTGGAAGACATTAAGGAAGGTATCGCACTTCTAACACGTATCGTTCCCGCGGAATCTATAGCGACACTCGCTTGTGGGTTTTTTTCTATGTTAGATGGGAACTGCGAGATGGCTAGACATTTTCTTCAACTGTTTGATTCACATCACTACCCACTTAAATCGGAACGAGCAAGGTTTCTGGCCAAGGGGTGTTCCGGTTGCTGTGTAGATATCAGACGGCGCGTGTAGACACATACAGGGGCAAATTCGTCTATCCTATTGCTCCCTTTATCCCTTCTCGTGAATGTGGTATATCGTGTTTATTGGAGCATGGTTTCTACTCTCTCAACTATCAAGATTATGACATTGTCTGCACAAATTGCGGCCTCTGGTGGTTGTTGAATGCTATGTCCGAGATCCTGTAGTTATTATTTTTCATAATATGTTTCGCCGTAAACGTAATATCTAACGAATATCCTATTTTCAACGCAGTTCTTATATCTTCTAGAATCCTTCTACGGCCTATAATAATTATAAGAACGCGGAATCTATCGCTACTTAATATGTTGTTTACGAAAGCTAAGAGGTTGGGTGCCTAAATGTGACCATCGGAGATGATTTATGAATATAAAACTATATAACTCGCACCTTCACTTTGCAAGATCACTTAAATAGGATAGTAAGACGTTAACAACCTGAAAGATGTTAGTGTAATAACAACGTTTTAAATTTCTGTGTACGTTCAAGAGTAAGTACGTTTAGTGTACGTACAAAAGTTTATAATTTAAGCAAAGATGGCGAGGTAACATCAAACCACTAATTATTAAGAGTTTATAAACATCCACTAACAATATAGATGGAGTGTCGTTTTGAGAATCTTAATGGGCCGTTAATATATTAGGCCTCTTTACATCATAACAATATATGATCCCCCACATACCCTATTAGTATACACGTGTCATAACCATATTACGGGTTTGAAGTCTACTACTATAATCTACTATCTCAATCTCGATTATTCACTACCCGCTCAGCTTAACGTCTATTGTCAGACATGACACCAGTTGGCAACTGTGATGTGACAACTGATACCCGCAAAAGTCTTATATGGGAAGACGTAGAAGAGTTGTTTAAGGGATGTGACTTATATCTCATCGATGTGTCTTGATGAGTACGTTTAACATGATGTGTTTGTAATCATTACTAAGTTACGAAATCTGGTCACAGTTGTACGTAACAACCACAGTTTGAACTAAATATGTTTCTGGTTAGCATACTATATATAATTATTAAAAACCCTGCAACAAACAAATACAACTTTCTCTTTATTTAGAGTACCCTCCACAAGTTGCAACACATACGAAACATTGTTTTAGAAAATTCAAGTGAAAATGACGACTGCAACTCGAAAAATGCCTGATATACCCGATGAAATATTGATTAAAACCTCGGATTTCTCGCAGTTGATGGTTTGGAGTACCTCGCTCCAATACTGAAGGCAGGTCATCGAGGTGTAGAAACGGCGCTCTCTCCCCAAGTTTTAAAGGTTGCTAACATCTTCAGCTTATGCTGGGATCCGACGAGGTTTCAAGCACCACATCACCCAAATGGTAGAGTCCAAAATGAAGGGATCCACAGGCGTATCTTCGAGAAATGCCTACTTGCTGGCAACAAACAGGCAATTTTTTTCGAAGGTTTCCGGGTTGTTGCCGAGGTGGAAGACATTAAGCAAGGTATCGCACTCCTAACTCGTAACGTTCCCGCGGAACCTTTAGCGACACTCGCTTGTGGGTTTTTTTCTATGTTAGATGGGAACTGCGAGATGGCACAACATTTTCTTCAACTGTTTGATTCACATCACTACCCACTTAAATCGGAACGAGCAAGGTTTCTGGCCAAGGGGTGTTCCGGTTGCTGTGTAGATATCAGACGCAAGTAGACACATACAGGAACACATTCGTCTATCCTATTGCTCCCTTTATCCCTTCTCCGGAATGTGGTCGATTGTGTTTATTGAAGCATGGTTTCAAAACAAATGGTATGTAGAGGTGGAAGACATTGGATGCAGAAATTGCGGCCTCGGTGGTTGGCGAAATCTATGTCCGAGATCCTTTAGTTATATTATCTCTTTAGATGTTTCGCCCTAAACGTAATATGTAACGAATATCCTGTTTTCAACGCAGTTCTTATATCTTCTAGAATCCTTCTACGGCAACTAAATCCGTTTACAATGTCTCCTGTTGTAGTACCATTTTGGTTCATGTAACACGTAGGTTGTATCCTTCATAAGAACGCGGAATCTATCGCTACTTAATATGTTGTTTACGAAAACTAAGAGGTTGGGTGCCTAAAACTCGTACCTACCCATTGCAAAACCACTTATATATAATACTAAGACGTACACAACCTGAAAGATATTAGTGTAATAACAACGTTTATAATTTCAGTGTACGTTCAAGAGAATGTACGTTTAATGTACGTACAATAGTATATACTTTAAGGCCTTGTACGTATTAGATCTTGCAATTTGCGTGTTCGTAGAATGGGATGGAATAATTCAGGCATTATCTCCCTTTATGCAATTATTGTTTGGGTGAGCAAAACCCCCTTTATGCAAATTAATTATAAATATATCCGCTGACGCAGATTCTTCTATTTCGTATTAGTATATACGTGGCGCCACCATAATAACGGATGTCAAATGCGTTATACACTACTTAGACAATTATTTCTCTTAAATTCCGCTAGGCTCTACTTAGGGTAGACATGACAGCAGTAGGTTGAAAGAAGTGACAACTCCTACCCCCAAGTCGTGTTATCTCAGCGTGATGTGATTTATATCTCAGCGAGTTTTACCCTAAACAGTAGTAAGTGACGTTTGTCTCGGCGCATTACAACAATAAACGGGTAGGGTGTTAGCTTAAATACGTATCTCGTTAGCGTTCTATAAATTATAATTACCAGACCCACCGAGTGCAACCTGAACTTTGTGTTCTTCAAACACCCTTCTGTACAAGTTGTAGTTCCTACTGAAAAATCACAGCAAGATGGCGTCTGCGTCTCAAAAAATGCCTCATCTACCAGATGAGATGTTGATTATCATCTTCGGGTTTCTCGCAGTTGATGGTTTGAACTACCTAGCTCCAATAGTCAAGGCAGGACCTCGAGGAGTCAAAACAGCGCTTAGTCCTCAAGTTCTCAAGGATGCTAACATCTCCAGCATTACTTGCCATCCTTCTTGGTTCCAAAATTACATCATCGAAATCGTAGAATAAAAGAGGAAGGGATGCACCGGCGTATCTTCGAAAAATGCCTTGACGCTGGGAACGAAAAGGCAATCTATTACGAAGGTCTCCGGGTTGTTGCCGAGGAAAGCGACATTGAGGAGGTATTGCACTTCTAAGTCGTAACGTACCCGCAAGAGATGATGCCACACTAGCATGTGGATTTTTCTATGTTACATGGGAACCTCGACATGGCGGGTCATTATCTGTACCTGTTTTTGGAATACCACTACCAACTAAATACAACTCAAACAAGGATTTTGGGCAGGGAGTTGTTCATGTTGCTGGGTAGATATTAGACGGCGCGACAAAACACGTACAAGGATACATTCGTCTATCCGATAGCCCCTTTGATCCCTTCTCCGGAATGTGCTAAATTGTGTTTATTGGAGCATGGTCGTACTCTCAACTATCGAGACTATGACATGGTGTGCAACAATTGCGGCCTTTGGTGGTTGGCGAAATCTATATCCGAGATCCTTTAGTTATATTATCTCTTTAGATGTTTCGCCCTAAACGTTTCATCTAAATGCCTTCTGTTATAAACGCAGTACTAATATCTACGTCATAGGCTTTACGCGCACTGAATCCGGCCTTTTGTTTCAATGGTTTTCTCTTCTACTTATTTTTAAGCATGTACCACTTGATGCAGTACCTTGAGAATAAAGAAACTATATGGGCGAAAGGGAGAACTCAGGGAGTGTACCATATTTATTTAAAGAACCGGCACAGATCTATGCAATTTATTAACTTTTTTTTCCCCGGTGTGTTTGTACTTTTGAGTGAACCCAATGTTACGCTGATTATGGATAATATATGGTTATGTTTTGTCAACAAAATATAAAATTTAGTACTCCGCAATATATGTACGTACATAACAATAGTTATCTACGATAACTGAACATGTCAACACTATCCAACCATCGCATTATGTCCTCTCTAATGGACCATATAAAGCCCACAAACAGATATATTTCGCTTTAAAAGCTTCTTATTCAAACAGAAAACCGATTGCTTGAGATTTCTAAAAGCCCACACGAGTAATAGGCCCATTTAGGGCAGCGGCAACAATTTCTCCAACAATTATAGTTAAACAAAATTGTGGGCTTAGAAATTAAAAAGGGCCATCATAAACATGTTACAAAAGCTATGTTGGCACTTACGAAAAAGAGTATTATCCTCACGCCAATTAAAGATACCACGTCTATTGTCGCCCATGCACTACGTATTAGCTGGACATGTTGTACGGTTGTGGCCAACCTGTTGACACTGAGAACAAGCATGCTGTTTGCGAGGCCGCTTCGTCTCCAACGCAACCTCGACAAAAGACTTCCTCCTCGTCATCTTTGGCCTTCCTGGAGGATTCCTAACAAAAGGCGGTTTACATCTGGACGGTGTAATATCAGTAGGAACGATGCAGGATGTATCTATCGGCATTATCGCCTCCGCATACCCACTGCAGAGGCTGTCTCTGCGGAAGTATGGATGGTGCTGGTTTATAACTGATACGTTGGCCGTATATGCGGCTGCGATAGCATGTACGCATGGCATCCTCTCTAGATCAAAACACCTACATGAACACCTCTTATACCTCAGATTGACAACATGCGTTGAGTTACCACCACTTACTTCAAATCGATCTTCATCAATTTCTTGAACCTTTAGACGCCTTGACTGTTCAATACGTGCCTATGAGTAAATCAAAGCGTAAGTTCATATAACCAAAACAACAAAACATATCCACTAACATTTTTCAGGCCTTTCGTTAACATATATATTGATGGATATGTTAATGAATGTCACACCTGTAACAGGTTCTCCACTCCTTTGGTGAGTAAAGTTGGCATTGCGGCAGCTTGTTTTCTCCTTGTAGCAAACCAACGTGTCAACATATTCCGAACAGCTTCTAGTAACTCTACAATGGGATAGGCTCTGGCAGGATTCAGAACTTTGTTTAGCGATTCTGCAATGTTGCTCGTGGTGAAGTTGTACCTATCACCAGGAAAGTGCGCCCTGCTCCACTTGGTTACATCTGCACGAACCAAGTAAGCATGCAGTTGTGGATTCGCTTCTTGAATTTGCTGGAAGATTTCTTCGAAATCAACTACACGGTACGCTGCAGCTGCTTTTACCAGCCGGAATGTTTCGCTCCCACTAAATCTCAGGATAATATTCTTGTGAAGATGATAAGTGCAGATTCCTCGACTTGCCGGGGGTACACTTTAGCGATAGCTTTACCAATAGATTTATGCCGGTCAGATATCAGTGCAAGCTCTTCATCATCAGGAATGACACTACTTAATTGAGTAAAGAACCATTCCCACGACACGTCGTTCTCTGTATCAACAACCGCATACGCCGAGGAAAATATTAAAATTCCCATCTTGTGTTGTCGCTATCAGAAGAGTCCCTTTGAATTCACCTTTCAAAAAGGTTCCATCTACAACTACAACTTTCCGCATATACCTGAAACCCTTAATGCATCCAGCAATCGCAATGAAAACATACTTGAATCTGTCTTCTGCATCAACGACCAGTCTAGTAAGGGTCCCCGGATTAGAGGACCTCAGCCTGTATAAATATGCCGGTAATTCAGCGTATCCACTTTCAGGTGTACCCCTAACATACTCCCGCGCCTTTATAAGTGTACGATGTGCCTTCCAGTAGCCAAGCTATTATATGAAAATGGTCAGTAAAAGACATCAGCACTAAACAATATCAACTAGATCGAATTATATATATGTGCAGTGCAGGCCATAGAATCAACTAATTTCGACAAACTCAACAAACTTAAGCTACGATCTGTTTGTACACCCTACAAACAAGTACACTCACAGAGCCAACCAAAAACAAACATATTCAAGTATTCCAGTAGCCAACCTGTACACCATATCGTAGGTTGAGCCCATCCCCAACAAGATTTGGCACAACAGAACTTCCCACACCACCAACATAATCCTTGTATAATTGAGCTAGGATTGGTGGTTTAGCATTACGGCTACGGCCATATCGTTCCGTAACAGAGCAAGTATGTTCACGACAATATCTGCGAATATGAAACACCGGCGAATCACCCATGGTTGAAGCCCGTATTCTCCATTTACAACCTTTTACCCAACACTCAACGATTAACAAAACGGGCGTTGAATATCGAACATTGTAATCATATTTATCTAATACACTCAGCATCCTCAACCTTGCCACCAACGTTTTTTTGCTATCAAACTTATCCCCCACAGCAATATCACCACCTCCGTTTTCTATTTTGCGAACCTCCTTCTCAATTGCATCAGTTGCAGAGTTATTCTTGCGGGTACGGTTATTTGATTCTGTGTTACACACATTTTCCTCTATACAAGACCCACCCCCAGGTCCGTCGTCCAATGATTCCTCTGCTTCATCCGGGCGAAGTTGGAGTACAGCAGATAGTCTTCATCCCCTGAACTTGCACCATCGCTGTCGTCACAGTAATCAAATCTACTGTTGTCCTCGTCATCTGCTTCATCTTCATCTAAATCATTTCCTACATTATCTTCACCGTCTTCCTTCCGACTCTCGTATTCATCATCTTTCTCTCCCATTTCCTCTGCCACGCCTACGAAATCATCTACAACGACTTCAGGGGTCTTGGGTGTTGGTTCGGGGTTTTCTGTTTAAATTCCTCGAACAAGGTTTCACCAGATTTAGCTTCGATCTCAACGCATAGCCGGATGAGTTCACTCCTATGCTGTTTGAGAAAGTTTTGAAACTGCCGACCATTCGAAACAATCACCGGTGGCATATAACATCCGCTTTTTTATATCTATCTAACATATAACTCAACTTTATCGCGGAAGTTCTTTCACAGAAACCAAAGTCATCGTACACCATAGCAGTAAAGTCTTCAAACTTTGTTTCTTTATCGGCAACTATAATCCTGCACCCTTTCCTAGTATCAACATCAAACAACCAGCGCTTTTGTCTACCCTCCACCTCCCACACGCCAATACGATATCTTGCTCTTCCATGGATGAACCGAGATCAAAGATTAAAGAAACTGAGTAGGATAAAGACGTTTGCTCCGGCAGACAAACAGAACACGATTGATGAATCTGCTACAAACTTTATTACATGAACACCATAGATCGGAAGAACAGTAAAGGTGTTTAGATCTTCTTCCAATAAGTCTATCGCAACGCTCGACTGTCTTTGCCAGCTCAAACAAATTCGTGTTATTCTGGTAAGACTTTACAGCTGTCAATCTTGCTTACTAAATCTACCACGGACAAGAAGCCTACCACAACACTACGAAAACTATTTCAAAAACAAACAAAGTATACCAAAAATATCTGTAAGGAGAGAAGGCTGTCGCATAAATCTGTCGCAACATGCCATTAGTCTACCATAAATATCTAAACACCTTGTTATGTTTGCCGCTACACGCGCTTAAAACAAAAGTCTATCATCAAAGGGAAATTCCTCTACCAACTTAATCTAACGAATCGATTTCATCTACGTCCACCGATAAATGTACCAACACTACAACTAAGTCTACCATCTACAGTGACCGATAAGTGTACCAAGACTACAACTAAGTGTACCAAAAATATCTGACGTACACCTTTAATCAGTCCACGTGTATAAATCTACCATCAAAGGATCGGTAGACTTAGTCCCAACTTCCAATGTTTTTTTTTTTTCCTAATGGCATTAGCCGTAATTACGTTTTTTCTCAACACTAGTTTCGGGTAGTATAGGTACAAGGTGTTAGTCTAGTCATTACAAACAATTGTATGTTGCTTTTGTAATAAGGAAGCTTTTATGCAATATTCTAGTAACTCACCTTATTTTTTATTATATGTTGCTTACCTTTAATTTTGGTAGCTTATCTTATAAAAACTATATAACGTATGTATGTTAAGACTTAAGAGTGTTCCATTTATGTGATAATAACATTTTATTAATAGAGTTAATTTAATTAAAGCCAATTATCAATAATTTTTATAATTAAAAAAAAATTATGGGAAAGAAAGACTAGTTTTCAACAAATCAAAGAAAACGGTTAAAGTCCTTACAGTTTGCTAGTATATGAGCAAGCTTGTAAAAAATTGTGTTGTAACTTTGTTGTTTGTAAAATATAAGTGGCCTACATAGTTATTAAATTTGAGTCATAAAATAAATACAATTCAGATTTAAAGGAGTAAATTATAAATAAAAATTTCAAATCAAAGTAGAATAAAAGCTAGGTTTACTATATATATATATATATATATATATAGTAGATTAGAGACTAAAGGATCTTACTCTATACTAGAATTTAGAGGAAAATGTAAAGTGGAATTGGAATTGTTCTTGAGAACATGTGCTTTTTGTTAGATTTTTTTTTTTTTTTGGCATGTTGCACTAAAATAATTACATGCATATTCAGATATTTTAAATTATTTTAAATGATGATAGTAGTTACTTTACATAAAAGAATTATGGCATAATATTGTTGTTCAATCGATCATCAAACGTAAAGGAGAATCATGGCGAGTACTTATGAATTTAAAGATAAAATTGTGCTAAACTATAGTCTGTTGAATAGCAATTTGCTCACATTAAATAGATTTTGCTCTGTACAAATTTTGTATATGACAAGAATTACTACCGAGACTGACTTGCGTTTCCATTTGATTATATATATATGTAGTAATCATAATTTTTTTTTTTGTTACTCACTTTGTGAAAGGCTTTTAATTAAATCTACTAATCTAACTAACTCGTTATAAAATATTTCAGTTGGATACAAAGGTATATATTAGAGCAGCTACAATATTTACTTATAGATACAAAACCTATAACTATATGTATACAATATCTAAAAAAAAATATTTTAAGATATATGGATATAACTTTTGTTTGTTATATTTTCCATGTAAAAAAATATATTGTGTTGACAAATCTTCCATTTATAATATGTTGCCTCTATTGACTGACTTTCCTCCAATCATGTAGTTCTGATTCTACGATAAATTGCTAGAGAGTATATATAGAAGGTATTTTCATCCGATTAGGTATGTTTCTTCTTGGTTTGACATTATGATTTTTTTTTTTCTCTTAAAAATTTGGGAATTTAAATAGTTTTTTTTTTGTGAACGGAATTTAAGTAGTTTTAATGTTTACTTTCTTTACAAATACAATTTTTGCATTAATAAACTCAGTGCTTTCTTTGCCTGTTGACATGTTCTTGAATCAAGCATAGATTGGTAAAATGGAATTATGAATAGAAATGATATGTTACCTTATTTATCATATATCCGAAAATAGAATTATCACTTCATAACATTTACTATCCATATACCTAATCTCATGAATCATACATTTCTTCTTATGTCCCTTCACTGAAAACCCCCTTATGGCTACCATCATCAACAGCTTCTTCAACTTCATTTCAGACACAAACATATAGGCAAATGTTAGAGCATGGCCAGTGGAGGTTTTTTGGGGTACTCAGATCATTTCTAAGCCCAAAAGAAAAGAAAAATTAAAAGAGTTGGCCCACAAAATGGTAAAACCGTTACTCTGCAGAGTATCGGAAGCAACAGTGAAGACACGGTACGTGTCATTTTCTTGTTGGATTTTGATAAAATATAAAATACAGGTTTTTTTTTTTTTTCTCTCGTTTTCTTCTTCTCTCGATTTCATCGTTGCGTCTTGTTCGGCTAAAAAAAAACACAGCGAAACTCAATCGATGAAACGGTGAATCCATATTCTCTTCAGTCTTAATTGATTTCAACCAATTCAATCGATTGCTTATTTGGTGGAACCGGAACAGAGACGAGGAAGATGCAAGAGCTAACGAAGATGAGGACACCGGAGCTCAGATTGCTCGATCTGTAAGTCTAGTTCTCAAGTGCTCTGTTAATTTTTATTTTATTTTGTGTGATCTAGGTGAACTGGATCTGATCGAATATATAGGGTTTAGCTTTTGGTGATGAGCGATGGTTAGAGATGTTTGACTGTTTTTTTTGGTTTGTTTGTGATGAGAAGGTTGTTCATGGGAGATGTGAGTGTGGTTTCAAGATCTGTAGAGATTGTATTTGTATCACAAGCGGTTGAGGCAATTGTCCTGGATGTAACGAGCCTTACAGGGACATCAACGATGATGTTCTTTGCTGTGGGATCTTCTCTCTGTCCAAAGCGTGGGTGCGGATCACACACAGATTATGCTTTCAAATTTTTGTTGTTGTGTTGTTTACAATTACAGTTTAGTGTTTAGTTGTTTGTTTAACCATGTTGCTTCTTATTTGTTATATTGTGCAGCAGGAGTAGCTCCGAGATGGTTGCAGGACAACAGTTGTCTCCTGTTGGCTGCTGGTGCCGAGGTAAAGAGAAGTCTTTCTTGCAATCACCGCTCTTTTGGATCTTCATTGCTTGAAGAGTTTAAAAGTAACAAAACAAGAGGGTTTGAACTTTCTGAAATAGCTGGGCATGTTGTGGAGTTCAGGTATTTTCTTGACTGTCTTTTCCTATTTTCTTGTCTATATTTGTCCCAAAGCTAACACGTATTTGGGGGCTTTTTGTGAATTGGGCGATCAGTGCGGATCAATATGATTCAGCAGAAACTTGAGACAGCAAAAACTGATGAGAAAAATATGGTTTACGAGGAGATCATGCCTCAAGCTCTTGCCCTGATGACCGACGTTTTTGGCAACTATGTGATTCAGAAGGTATATTTATTTAGTCTTCCTCTTTTGTTTTACTTTGGATTAAGATATTGTAACATTAGTGATTCCTAAATTTTGCTTATCGTTCTACAGTTCTTTGAGCATGGACTCCCGCCACAGAGGAGAGAATTGGCAGATAAACTCTTTGCCAATGTTTTGCCTCTTAGCTTACAGATGTATGGTTGTCGTGTTATCCAGAAGGTAAAGTCTAGTTGTCACCTGTTTTGCTGTTCTCTATACGTCTATATTCAATTCTCAAGAACAGTTAAGAGTTTTGTTATTTTTCTGTGTTTACCTTGATAGGCAATTGAGGTTGTTGATCTAGACCAGAAAATTAAAATGGTGAAAGAACTAGATGGACATGTGATGCGATGTGTACGCGATCAGAATGGGAACCATGTGGTTCACCTTGAGAGGTATTGTTTCAATCATCCTTCACTCTTTATTTGAGTTCAACATACTTTTATTTTTTTAACCGATTTTCTTTTTATTGCCTCAGGTTAAAAAGCAAGCCTCAGGATATTAATCAAGTTACAGAAAGAGTGAAGCGAAGAGTAACACGATGAACCAATGTAATATTAGTAATTGATATAACTTATTTCTCATTTTAAATTTATTTAAATTTGCAAATTAATAAACAATAGTTAAAAAAATATTTTAATGATTGAGAGGAACCAATGAAAGTTACTCTAGTGGAAGAGTGAATCTTGATAAGTACTTAGTAGGTTGCTTTGATTAGATTAATAATAATTATAGGATTAATTTATTTGGGAGTAACTCATATGGGTTACTCCACTGCCCATGGTCTTAAGCACATAAACTAATGAACTTGCTGACGTGTTACTAAATCGAAAAATACATTTGTTGACGTGTTATTCTTAATTATCTTTATTTGCAGATTTTCTTTCACATTTGATCAATTTTGTTATAAAATTATTAGCAAAATATCTTTTAGGAAACAAAATTCAACGATCAGTATTTCTTATCATTTAAGTTTATCAAAAATGAAGGTTTTAAAGTCTTGTTTTGGTTACAAATATGAATGCGTGAGTGAGTGTGGTGTGTGATAAATATTCATATCAAAAGATCAGCAAAGACTAGACTGGCGAATAAGACTTGTTCATGTTGGTAAGAGAAGATATATATGTTGTTCAATATATATAAATAAATAAATAAACACATTGAACTATATATATGTCCCGAGTTAAGAACGAATTTTTTCTCTAACGTTTTGGAAAAAAGCAAAAAGGAGAAATACAAAATACTCTATGATTAGAAGAAGTAAGTAGAAAGAAAGCTAGTGTATGCAATGACGTCGGACCATTTTGGGAAAAGACCCTTCAAATGTATAGTTTCTTCATCAAGACGTTGATCAAGAACAGCTACATCTACTCTCACTTCATCTTCACTACTTGCCTCTAACCAGAAGTTCCACTTCTCACCGCTGTTTCCACTCAGTCTCAATATGTACGAAGGAGGACCACCGGGTGGGAGTTCAGGTGCTGCAACAACAATAGTCAATAAGCCATTTTGTTAGGAGAAAGAAAAAGGAGGGTTCTTTGTGTGTGTGTAACCTGGAGGTTTGCCATCTGCAAAGGACCATCCTGATAACGGACCGGTTATGTTCAGAACCGTGACCCAGATCTCTTCCAACGAGCTGCAAAATGGAATATAGACAATAGTTAATAACCAATTTTGGTAAATAGCAAAACTAAACCAATAGAAGTGTCGTTTATGGAGTCCAACTAACCCCAAAGAGAGTTCCAGATGAACTCTACGAGTTCCGTTTTTATATGTCGTTTGCGGTTTATGAGTTTGTAAGTGTGGGAATTGGCTATATCGTTCTGAAATATTGTTGGCTTTAGCAGAGAACCTCCCGTTTGTTGTTACTACGCAAGAAATAGGGAAAAGTGCCTGTAGATACCAAACAATTCTTTACTCCAACCTGAAAAACACTTACTATATATCTTGCCAATATAGCATGTACGGTGAAAAGAATCTAAAGAACGTACCAACCAAGCTTCTTGAGGAGACGCTTCAGCATTTGCCAATGAAAAAGAAGGACCAGCATGAAGTTCCTCTGCCACCTCCGGAGCATGTTTAAAAATGAACTCCATAGAGTTTGAATCAATCACAGCTAAATCGTAACTTGAGCCTGTGATTTCATTTCCACCTGCAACAGTCACATTAAACATTCAACTTCATTTCAGCAAAAGAAGATTACTCGGAAATCGCGTGAGGAAAGGCTACCTGAAGAGATGAAAGTGTGTTGGAGTACAACTCTCTTCGGTGCATCTTTGCTATAAGGAAAGAACTGTGATGATACAGCCAACATGACCACACTTAAGTGAAGCAAGAATTTCAAGATCGACGATTTGGCCAGCCAACGATCACAAATTGGTATTACTGGACCTAAACACAAGCCGGTGACGATTCCAATGACTGCAGCTACTGCTACATCTGCTAGATAATATCCTGCATAACCAAAAAATTGTACAATAAACATCTTCACAATGAAAGCCAGACTTGCAATCACAACAAGCTCTTTAATGTTTCAATCGTAAAACTAACCATAAGGTGGTGGAATTGCTCCCATCATTCCCATCTTCTCAATTAAAAATAGTGCAAGAATACCACCAAAATATAGAGCATACAGAAGGCATGGAACAAGAGGCATCACATAAAACATGGGAGACCTGGATGAAATATAACTTTCTCATACAACAGATATATCTAGAAGGCTAAAGTTAGGCAATGTCTAGAAGTCTTACTTGATCGAATTATAGCCATAGGACTTGACTGACATACAGAAAGCAATCCACCCCAGTAGCATAGAAATGCAGATGACAAATGTCATGAATCCTCCATTTAATCCAGCGAAAAAATATGCCTGCAAACGTTTCTCTAGTTAGTCAAAGATCAGCCAAACAAATAACAAAAGTTCGTGGTAACAAAAAGTGCATACCGAAGTTGCAAAGGCATAAAACCCAAATGCTCCCCAAAACCTTGCTTCATCAGATGGTTCCTACAATATCATAGTTAAAAGACATTTTTCTAGTGAAAGACAGGGAGGCTAATGAGACAAGAGGAAGAATAAGGACTTTACAACTTTCATAGTCTTCTTGGATGAAACACCTTGAGAATGTGAGACACGATCAGAGATAGCTCTTGGAATTAAAAGACCAAAAAATGAGCAGGGGATGAACATCAAGAAAGCTAAGTATGAATGAGCAAACCTACATTTCACCATAATTTAAATGAGTCTCCCCCACCAACAAAATTTTCCACTGTTTCAATACCTTTATTAAGCATTAAATAAAATATGGAACAACGTTACAAGATATATAAAACGAACCAGCTCATGGGATAAGCAAAGAACAATCTGATGACTGCGAACAGAACAGGGAATATCATACCGAGTAAAATCCCAGCGAAATGTTGCATAACTCCTAATCAAGCAACAATTTACAATGTTAAACCTCCAAAACATCGTACAGGGAAGAAAAGAGTACAGAATAACAAAAAATAGTAAGAAGGTAAGAGAGTGCATATTTTTTTACCTTTCAAGAAAGCCCAGAAGATTGATAACAAAGGGTGTGACTTAGGGTCCATCATACACAAAAAGAAAGGAACACAAAGGAACAAAGCAGCTGGAATATTGTGAAGTACCATGGCTACTCTTCTTGGATAGTACACCTGATAGATGTGATGATATCAGCTTGTCAAGAGAATGTAAACAAGTTAAGAAAAAAAAAAAGAAGATGAACAAAGTCAAAAGCACTCACCATGAAGAATGTTAAGTAATCAAAGAAAACAGCTCTTTCAACCATGTCATTGTTAGCATCCTTTCTTTCACTAGCAACCTTCAGTCTAGAAGAACTCGTGAAGGCTTTAAGCACGCTAATTAAGTTTTCTCCACGTGCTTGCATGCTTCCAGGTCTGGTTTAAATGTATTTCTGTGAAACGAGGATCGTACTAAAAAATAAACAATAGTAAGGAAAAGTTCAACCATAATATATACCAAAACGATGCATACACTATTCTGTCCACTGTGTCAAAGGAAGTATGGTAGTAGTAACCGCCTAGGAGAAAGATAATGTCTAGCCCGGGGATGTCAGCGTAATCTTCTGCAAACATTCTGTAATCGGTGTCTCCAGGAATTACAGGGAAAACATCCTGAGACAATATCACAGGACAGCTTAAAGTCAGTGACACAGATAAACTAGAAACAAAATGGTTGGATATAGTTTTTTTCATTGACCCCACTATCACTTGGTAAAAGCAGAGAAGAAAGTGTCTGTGGATGTGTGTGAATGAACGAGAGAGAGACCTGTGCAGAACTCTGTGCCATTGGATACACTGCAGCTTGAGAATAGATTTGGGACGGCCACGAACCAGGCCCTGATTGGCAGACCAGATCTGCCAACCATTAACATCAAGAAAAAGGTACGAAAATTAGCGCCATAGAATCTTAAAAATAAATAGTCATTGAAAAGCAAACACTTAATGCTGCCACTAATAAGCCAACACATATTCTCAAGCTGCATTAATTTTCTAGAGACAGGATGATGTATGAGAAGTTCTTCAATATGTCTAAAGGCAATGGTCTATACAGATGTTCAATGATAAGCTTTGTTGTTTCAATCCTCAGGAAAGATAAAAGAGGATCCAAGATCAAACTTTAGAACATCATTGTAATAGTCCTTACGGAATACAGGATCTTACCAATACCCCCTGTCCCAGAAGCTTCCACATTGATAAAAGCTCCAATGGTATCTTTCAACTTATGCTTTGTCATGAAGCCGTGTGAGCCCTAAACACACAGACAAAACGCCACACCACCATGTAAAGTAAGAGCTTATTTTCATCATCTTGACTATAAAGGAAGCCTCATGCTATTTAGCAAATTACAAACTACATTAAGATAAATTCCAAGGAACAACATTATTCCATACGTAAAGAGTAACTACTAATCATCATAACTGAGTTACCAGCATAAAAAGCTCTTCAGCACCATTAAAGAGAAAGATCACAGGTCGAGGTGGGGTCCAACCAGAATCCACAACTAGTCTTGCTAATTCAAGTAGTGATGCTGCAAAAATGGAAACACATAAATCCATGAATATAGTGGTCAAGAAAGGAAAAACTAAATAAATGGTAACCCCAAACTCACCTACACATGACCCACAGTCACCAGCTCCAGGAGAATTAACAGGACTGTCATAATGTGCATTCATCAATACAGATGCATCAGTGTCATGAGAATCCATTGAGGAGATACTGCAAGAACAAAAACAAAAAAAAAAATGATGAAATTTTTGCATTAATAAGTGGGGACACACATCATTCAATGTTGCAGAGACTCTACTAATGGCTGAATATAAAATATAACACATATAAATGAAAGAATGGTAAACCAACCCCATACTGAATCATCATAAATACAAACTACAAAGTCTCCTGAATAACACATATAAACCAGAAATTTCAATGTACTAGTAGTGAAAAGAAAGAGTACCGCATAAGTATATTTGTGTGGTTTCTGTATCCAAGTGAGATGCTATGGCCTAGAAACATCATGCTAAAGGAACCATCCACCTGAGTCTCCTCCACCTCAACCCTATTATACAGCCAAAAGCATTAAACTCGTGATACCAATTCGGGTCACAAAAGTTTATTCAAACCAAACCTTAGATTAGGACCAGCTCTTTCCTTAACCATCTCCAACTGCGATTTTATATATGTTGCAGCTTCTTTAAGCCCTGGTCGTCCTTCCTACAAAACCCATGTCGTGAAACAAAGATCAGAGAGAGAGAGAAAGAGATGAAACGGCGGCGAAATCAAATCACCTGACGACCATCGATCTCCTCAGCCAAGACACGGATGTGTTCGACGGCTCTAGCTTCAGAGAAACGTTCGAGAGGAGCATCTGAAGGAAGAGGAGAGATGAATTTCATGTGGAGGACGGAGTAAACAATAGCTGACATTAAAGCGTAGATGAAGACGATTGAGAAGAGGAACTTGAATCCAGTTGCATCGCTTGTGCTCATTCTCCAAAACGCCATCACTACTAATGGAATGGATTCAAATTGTTTGAATCGGCGCTTTGGTAATGACAAAGAGATTCAGAGAAAGAAAAAAAAAATTAAGACAAATCTCGTACTTGGAAAGACAACGATAGTTCAGTTTTGTAATGTAACGGAACAGAACACAGAACGGGAACGCCGTCGCTATGTGTCAGAGAGAGAGAAGAGACTGTTACGGTGTGATGTGATCCAAAGTTACTAAAATATCCTCGTATTATATATCATTATCAAAACGTTTTATCTCTAATCTAGTCTTAATTTATAAAAAAGGTGTCAGGATCAAAGTGTTAGTTTAATTCGTAGAGATTTGTAAAGTATGATTTCTTTTTGTTTTTGACTTGTAGATTTGAAGTTTGAAAATCATTGAATTCGTATATCTTCGGACTATTAAAAGGAGAAAGATCATATAGTATTTGCATGTGTATGGACAGATGTCAATATCAAAGTGATATTGTTGTGTTTTTCTGACTTTTAAATTCGATGCAGCGAAAGTAGAATCTTGCATATAATTAATTACTTCGTACAAACTATGGAGAATCAGAGGATTCAGAGCAATCAACAAAGGTGTTAATAGCCTAGTAATAGGTTCATTAGCATGTATTTGGGTTACAATTGGGAAAATGTCATGTTGTTTCAACAAAATACATATGAATTACATGATCAAATTAAAAGTTATACAAATAAACACGCAAAAAATTCAAGTAGCATTTAGAAATACGTTCAAGTTAAAGTTTAAGTGACGTGACCATAACCTATGTGTTAAAAAAAGCATATAATTATGATATTACCTTTCTCTTCTTTATACGATGATCTATGCTCCCCCACACGTCTCGCGTGCCACCGGTTTATATGAGAAATTATAGCTAGCTGAGTTTCAAATGGGTAGTAATTTTGAATTTTTGATCCAAAAACGAAGAGAACATTAATCAATTCCCAATCATTATAGTTGGGAAGAACCTTTTTCTGGTTTCACAAATCGGCTGCCGAGGAAACCAGTTATTCTTCATAGTTGTCCCATAGAAGTACTCGTCGTTAAGTATGTCTTTGCACCTTTGTTTTGGTTATCATGCGTGATTGTGTGTTTCTTTCAAAAAATTTGGTCGAAATGTTGTGTACTTGTGTTAACCCTTCTTCACCCGTTGGCCTTCGCTCTTTGTTGTCAAGAGTAACGAAGATTATGACATATGGTTGAAAGAGAAGATCGAAAACAAAAAACACAAATCAATATTAAAAAACAAAAATAATAATAATAAAGAGGGTCAGAGCCAGTCCGAATACATATTCTGCTTAAAACAAAGACTTCCTGCTTAGCCACTACATTTTGCACGATATAACTGGACATATCACTACATCTTGTAGTGACTTAGCAGCTTGTTAATTCGAGAAATAAGAAGAAAAAAAAAATTGAAAACCAAAAAATCCATTTATATTATGAATAATATTAGTAAATAGCACAAATATGAAGTAAAATAAACAAAATTCCACAAAAACTTTTTTTTATAGAAATTGGTCCCACGATTTTTTGGAGTAAAAATACATAATTACTATTTTTGTTTTAGTGTTAGATAGAAGAAGTGAAAGATTTGGTGAGGCTTTTAAAAATAACATATAATATTTATATTTTACATGTTACATTGAACTAAATAGCGTTTAACATATAAAAATAGCATGTTACACGAAAAAATAACGTGTTAAAAAAAGAAAATTTTTAAATATTACTTGTACTTAAAAAAAAAATAACATGTTCCAAAAGAAAATAACCAAAATTTTAACATGAGTGGGCATGAGAGAAGAGAGAGAGAGTGAGAAAGAAAGAAAAAATGATAGAAGTTTTCACCTTATTGGCATGAGAGAAAAAATAAAAGTGGATTGAGAAAGAGAATGTTATTTATGTGAATAAAGAAAAATGACATGATATTTAAACAAATAACATGTAATATATATAATGGTTATAAGAGTAATCATATATATATATATAAGTAAGGTTTTGGTCTTTGCTTATTGGTTGATTTTCATTTAATACTTTGTAATTTTTTATGTTTTTTTATTTACTTTCTAATTGTTTAATTGCTTTAAATAATATTTAAGACCCAATTAACACAATACATTTAATTCATACAATAAAATAAAATTGTAACTGAAAATAAAATAAATTATGCATTAATCATATTCCACCATTCAATTTTATTCAAACAAAATAAGTAATATTTGTAACTCCAATAATTCAAATTTAACTTCCATCAATTCTTATCATATAAATAAGAATTGTCTCATTCTCTCATATTGGCATTTTTTACTTTCTCATTTTCACAATCTCTCATTCTCTTCCACAATATCTCAAATCATTTTTTGTTTTTTTTTAATGTTTTCAATTTCTTATTTTTATTGTATGGGTTACAAAACACCAAATGAAATATCATTATAAAATTTTAATGCTAAAATTTAATTTTAGAGATTACATGATATATATATTTTACATTGTTTTTATATTTAAAGATTCATCTCCATTATCTAATTTGGATTATCTTCTTATAAGTAATCATTCTCTCCTCCTCTCACACCAATATTAAATGTTGTTATATCTAATATGTGTTGTAAGAGTTTGATTGGTCTCTCCTTATTGGTTGATTTCCATTTAATGATTTTTTTTTATATTTTTTATTTGCTTTCTAATTGTTTAATTGCTTTAAACAATATTTAAGACTCAATTAACACAATACATTTAACTCGCACATTAAAATAAAATTATAACTGAAAATAAATAAATTATGCATTAATCATACTCCACTACTCAATTTTATTCAAACACAATAAATTATAATTGTAACTCTCATAATTTTATTCTAAATGTAACTTACACTAATTATTATCATATAAATAAGCATTCTCTCATTCTCCCATTCTCTCATATTGAGATTCTTTTACTTTTTCATTTTCACATTTTCTCATTCTCTTCCACTTCTCTCATTCTCTTCCACAATACCTCAAATCAATTTTTTTGTTTTTTTTTGTTTTTTTTGTTTTTTTTGTTTTTTTGTTTTTGATTTCTTATTTTTGTTGTATGGATTACAGAAAACCAAATGAAATATCATTGTAAAATTTTAAGACTAAATTTTAATTTTAGAGATAACATGATATATATTTACATTGTTCTTATTTTAAAAGATTCATCTCCATTATCTAATTTGGATTATCATAATTCTCTCCTCCTCTACCACCAATATCAAATGTTGTTATATCTCATATGTGTTGTAAGAGTTTGATTCTATATTTTAATTTTGAAAGTATTATATATATTTAACATTGTATTCAATTTTTAAAATTAAATTAATCTTTGAAATTTTTATTGCATTTCATATGATTTTATAAGGTTTCACTCTCTCCTTATTAGTCCATTTAGCATTTAATTTCTAAAAAATATATATATTTATTTTTAATTAAATAAAAATGTAATTATGTACATTAATCTATACTTTAAATCCACACTTTACTACTAAATTGTAACTGAAATTACATAAATTATTAATTGACTTTTTCCATTCATTTTCACTCAAACACACTATAAATTATAATTGTAAATTTTCTAATTAAATTATTTTAGAAATGTATATTCCATCCTTGAAATCCTATAAATAACCATTCTCACATCATCATCCACCATATCACAAATTCTAAATGTTATCTTTGTTTTGTTTATGTTCTTGCATGAATTCAAAACTCATGGTAAGAGTGTGATTATATATTTTGCTGGATTTATCTTATATTTTTTTTCAATTTTATTTCTTTTTTTAATGTATTTCTTCCTTCCTTTTTTCTCTTCTTATTATTTTAAATTACATATGTATAATAAAAATTTGGTGACTGTAAAAAAAAAGTTATCGATGTAGATTCAACAACACTAATTTCAACTAAAGCCCAATGAGGGAATCAAGCTAAAGAAATCATCTTCATACATGTATATATATTTTATTTTTAAAGGTATGCAATGTTTTAATAAAATTAACTATTATAATAGAATTATTAAATCAAAATTTTTAATTCTCTCTTACCTCCAATTTTTTTTTTGAGAATTTGTATACTCATCATTATAGTTATTTCTTGTGAAAATATAATTATATAATGACCATTATAATAGTTCTATAATTCAAAATTTTGTAATTTAATGATTTTCTATATAAAAAACAATTTGATATTCAATTTCCAAAATTTTACTATAATGAGGGAATCATTAGAATTTAACCTAGCAATATATCTTAAATTAAAGTGAAAATAAAAGAGATTTGAATAAATAAAGTGTATTATTGACATTTAGAAAATTTGTTTATTATATATGTATTTTTAAGGAGAATTTTTAAAATACATCTTTTTCAATACCATTTTCAGAAATACCATTTTTCAATACCATTTTTAAAACTTCACTATAAAAATATTCTCAGAAAATTCTCATAGTTTAATTATTACATAAACTAAAATAAATTAACATAACTAATACAACAAACCGCGCATATGCGCGGGATATTACCTAATATTAATGAAACATTTGTTTAATCCTGTTGGGCAGGCAAGGATTCAGTAGCAACGTCTAAACATTCTTCCAGCTAGAATTGACTAAATCTCATGCATCGTTTTTGCTTCAAATCCATTAATTGAAAAATCAGAATGTAAAAGCCCCTTTTGTTTTCTTGATTTATATAGATTTGAGTTAGAAACTGGAAATCAATTAAAATACATAGTTATAATTAACAAGGTGGAAGCAAACTGAAATTACCGAAAATCTCTCTCAACAACAACCCTAAACTATCTCTCTCAACAACAACCCTAAATTTTCTTCTTATTTCTTCTACTTCTCCTCCTCGCCACCGCCTTCTTGGCTTCTTCTCCTTCTCCTTATCCTCTCATTCTCATTCTCCTTCTCCTTCTCCTTCCTCTCTTGATCAACCTCGTCCAGAATATCCCAATGTTTTTTTGATCAAAATGGGTTCGTTTTCACCATTGATGAACAGTTGGATGGAGAAATAATTAAGTAGAATGATAAAAGAAAATAATGTGTATACGTGATGAATCCATAGCACTTAAAGAAAACTGAGTCGAAGAACATTTTGATTTTGAATATTTGATACACAAATGTGGAAATGATTGAATTCGCACGCGTTTTACTCATTATCGTTATTTTCATGATGAAAAGAGATTATAAACTAGTCTTTTGATCAGTGTGATATTTCTTTTCGTTGATCAGAAAAATATATCGAGATCTACTTTTAGATATAAGATTATAATGTAGTGTGGATTGGCGAAGAAATTACTAATTAAGACGATGGTTAGTAGTTGACATTTAACTAATGACTCAATCAATCAACCTATTTATACCATTTTGGTTAGAGAAAAATATACAAATATGCAATATCTTACTAATTGTAAAAGAAAAAAAAAATTTCTTTTTTCTTAAAAAATAATACATTTGTAATTAAAGAAATTCTACAATTAGTTTATTATTAAATCTGTAGAAACATAATTAGAAAAATATTTCTAATGATAATGTAACAGATGACAAAAAAAAATCATACAAAAGTAATTATATAAACTTCTTTTAAAAAATCATATAATACAAACTATATAAAAATCATTAAAAAAGTGATAAGGTTTTTCTTAAAAAGAATAAACTTCCATAATTTAAGAAATTATATAATTTGTATCAGTTTTCTCATCAAACAAAACACACAAATCTTCAAAAATATCATCTTTGGTTCAACTTCATTCTATTGGTAAAGCTTTTTTTAATTATTATTATCATTTCGTATAATATTGTCCTAGATTATATAGTAAAGCTACAAGATAACTCATAATTCTATAGTTTTCTAACTTTTTGTTCTCTTATATGATTTATCATGATGACCAGAACGTTTTATTTATTATGTTTTATCTTTCTTTTAATTCTCCAAGTTTGTCATGTTATTTAAACCATACGTATGTTTATATAATAAACCAGCAGTAAAGATCAGAAGCATATGTTTTTCAAACGGAGCTTTTGAAGGTGTATTATTGTAACATCCGCTAACCAAATATTGTAGTTTTGGTGTAGGTGTCGATACGTTGGTGTATCGATCGACACCATTATTTTTGGTTTGGTCGGGTTTGTTTTAATTGCTGTTTGGTTCAGTTTGGTTCTGTAACGCCCGTGTCCCAAATAAAAGTGGAAGAACCGATCAATTTATGTGAAATCATGAAATTGCCCGGTTTGGTTTAAGTTCACCCGGTTTAGAGCCGGTTTTGGAAACCCTAAGTGATGTATTTATAATGAAATGGATGCCTCTTCTCTCTATTTGGTCGTGGCTGTTATTCAATACTTGTGTTGAGAGGAAGAAAGAGATAGAGAGAGAGAAGAGAGCCTGTTGTGGTGTGAAGGAGATTAAAGGAGAAGGAGCAGAATCATTAGGGTTTGGTAAGAAACAGTTTCGATATATCAAATCGTTGTCAAAGATAACGAAATTTGGTAGTTTTATTCTCAAGCCTTTTATCGTTATTCTCCTTTTTACAGAAATAGATTTGGATTTAAACTCGATGAGTTATTGGCAGTTTCGTGAGACACGTTTTCTCAGACGCGACTTGGAACCACCGGGGATTGTAACTGAGATCGTGGTCTCGTCTAGTTCCTGATCGGCACGAGATTTTGTAGCAAGCTTCGTGACCTTTAGGGCGAGCTGTTCACCGGAGGGATTTAATTGTTAACGGTTGGTTTTTAGTTTAGGGTTTCGTCTTTGAGACTGTTCTTTTCTGATGTTTCTGTCCAGTTTTGCTATAAGTCGTTTTTGTTTGTGTGGCTTGTTGTAGGGAATTGCTGGGCTGTTTCAGACGTTAGGAGAGTCTCAACTGGTTGTATTCATTGTTATAATCTGTTTGATAAGGTGAGTGGGTGACCATGAGCTTATCTAAGCGATTGGATTGTACAACTTGTTTTGTGTGAAGTTGTGTAGGTGTGATGAATGTGTTATTGGATGTTCTGTTCAATGTCTGGTTTGTTATGTTTTATTTGTGGTTGTACTCTTAATTTGCTTGTGTGTATAGCTCGTAGATGGGAGGATCGCCTCACTGGGTATTTCTGGTAATACTCACTCATCTCATTGTGTTTGTGGTGCAGGTATTGTGTAGCGTGGAATCATGGCGATGAGGAGGAAGATGATCTAGGGTCTCGGTTGTGTGTTGTTGGACTTGGTTATATTGTTTATGCTGGAACCTTGGATAGAGTTATGCTAGGTTGATGGATAAAATGCTTAGGAATGTTGTTGCATTGATGATGTGTTGGTTCTGTATGTTGGTATGTTTCCGCTGTGCATATTGGTTGTTATTGGTTTAATGAGAAATTTTGGTTTGGGTGGTTTAATTAAGTAGTATGGGATGCTTAATTATGTATTGTACTTATTTAAAAAAAAATGGGTCAGGTCGTTTCAGGTTCAATTAGAATCCCTAATCGTATTTATAAGTGACTAAACGACGAATTAAGGGTTTTGGGAGTTTTGTTGTCGCCGTTCAGTGAGAAAAGAGAGAAAAAGGAGAGAAAGCGTTCCTGTGAGTTTCTAGGCTTGTTCTTGGTGTTTTGGAGAGATATGTGGCTGTAGAAGGGATAGTTGTTGCTGGGAACGAAGAAGAAGCTCCTGGAGGTGTTGATTCCATCGATTTCTCAACCCAATCTTCCTGTATTTGAGGTGAGAGTGCTTGACCATGGTTGATCTAAGCATGAGATCTCTTTTGTTTGGGTGTATCTTTGTTGTTTGTGGTGTTTGCTTGCTTGGGTTCGTTGTTTTCGTGTTTACCAGAGATTCCCGAGGTATTTGGGGGAGTTTGAGACGGTTTCGAGGTGGATTGAAACGGAAGTTCGACGTCCGGGTTCGCGCAGATCGTGTCTGCAGAAGAGGCATCGATCCACACCCTAGGAGCATCGGTCGACACCATTTGGTGGAGCATCGGTCGGCACTCTAGTGAAATCGGTCGACACCATTCGGTGGAGCATCGGTCGACACTCTCTTGTAGCATCGGTCGGCACCAGTCTCATCCGAGACTTGTTTTCCTGGTTTGGGTATTGCTTGTGTTTTATTTGCTTGCTTGAACATGAGGGTCTCATATGCTTGTGTGTATAACCTAGTAGATGGAAGGATGGTCTCACTAAGTATTTATGATAATACTTACGGATCTCAATTTTTGTTTGTGGTGTGCAGGTAAAGGCAAAGTGTGATCGTGGAATCATGGCGATGAGGAGGAGGATGATCTAGGGTCTCGTTTGTGTATTACTGGATTTATTTGTTATGTTGTTGGAACCTTGGTTAGTATGATGTTAGGTTGCTGGATAGAATTGTTAGAAATGTTATTGTATTGGTTTTGTATTATTGCTATGTTTCATGTGCATGTTATTGGATGTCGGTTTATCATTGGTTGGTTTGTGTGTGTGGGTTGGTTTGTTTAATTAAGTAGTATGTGATGCTTATTATATATTGTAATTAATTATTAAAAAAAAGGTTGGGTTGTTTCATTTTGGTATCAGAGCCCATACGGTTCTAGGATTGTTAAGTGAATGGTTTAGAGCGGTTTAGGAATTTAATTGGTTGAAGTGTTTCCCTCTTGCTGGATGCATGATGTTGTGTGATGAAATTGAGTATGCGTAGTTAGTCATTTTGTTTGTGGTATGGAGTCCTGGTATCATCCTCTTCGAGCCTTCAATGAGATTCCACGGTAAGATGTGTACTTTATGTGCGGTTTTGAATTGTGTGCTTAGCCTTCTGTTCTGTGTAGTGCAGATGGTTAGAGAGGGTGCTGCTGGTCGCGGGCGTGGTCATGGTCGTGGTCGGGGGCGAGGTCAGGTTCCCAAGGCCAGTGTGAGTGTGAACCAGGCCAGTGAAGAGGTAGCGGAGTCATAGGGTCATCCTAGTGTGTCTGGAGACTAGGCTGGTTTGGGTGGCGGCAGGGCGGATGGGCTCTGTGTCGGTCACGGTGTTGCCCCGGGTGTGAGGGTTGCAGCAGAGGGTGCTCCAGGCAGGGAGGATGTCTTGATGGACTTGCTAGCTCAGGTTTTGGCGCAGCTTCCAGCAGCAGTGCCGCCAGTGGTTGGTGGGCAGGTTCCAGTAGTGCCGCCAGTGGTTGGTGGGCAGGTTCCAGTGGTGCCGCCAGTGGTAGGTGGGAACGTTCCAGCGGTGCAGCCTGTGGCGGGTTTGCAGGCAGGTGTGCAGCCAGGGGCTGAGGTAGTGGACGCTCAATATGTGCAGATGATGGAGCAGCTGCAGCGAGTGGGAGCGGGGTCTTTCTCGGGAGGTACGGATCCAAGTGTGGCTGATGTGTGGAGGGAGCAGATGGAGGATATTTTCCAATCGCTTTGGTGTCCTGACCGGTATAGGGTGGATTTGGCAGTGCATTACCTGTCAGGAGATGCACGTGTGTGGTGGAGGTCGGTGATAGCACGGAGGGTGCAGCGGGATATGACTTGGAGAGATTTTGTGAGGGAGTTTAACTCCAAGTATTTTTCACAGGAGGCTCTTGATCGCATGGAGGCACAGTTCTTGGGGTTGACTCAGGGGGACCGCACAGTGCGGGAGATGGATGCAGAGTTCAGTCGGCTGGTGGGGTATGCAGGTCGGGCATGGGAGCTAGAGTCGGCTCAGGTGCGGAGGTTCTTGTTGGCTTTGCGGGATGATCTGAGGATTCGGTACAGAGTGAGGAGCTATGCTACGAGGGCGGAGCTGGTTGAGGTTGCAGCTGGGATAGAGGATGACTTGAGGTCACAGTTAGTGGTGGTCAGTCCAGCGGCTCGTTCAGAGGAAACATTGGAGCAGAGCATTCCAAGCAAGCGGGAAGGAAGCGGGAAGAGACGACAGTGGCAAACCAAGGTGGTCAGGGATGCTATGGGCGCGGGAGCATGGATCACATGTTGGCAAGCGGTCCCCAGGGAGGTGACTCGCAGGAGTACCGTCGAGTGTGTTATCATTGTGGGGAGGAGGGGCATATCAGGCTTTTCTGTCCTAAGAGGAGGTAGATGATGGAGGTTGCGGCGCAGCCGAAGGGAGGACAGGGTGTCATTCCGGCGCTTAGTTTTAGCTTTTGGTTTCTTTCTTTCGTTAAGTATTTCCGTTGAGGTTGTAATGATTATGACATTTTTGAGTTTAATAAAAATGAGTATTTTTCTTTATGTTTGACGGTTGTTGTCATGGGAAAAAGAGAAATAGCTCCGGAATTCTATTAATGGAAAATTTCCATAAATAGAAGGTTGCTATAAATGGAAAGTTTCCATAAATAGAATATTGTTATAAAAGGAAAGTTTCTAAAAATGGGAAGTTTTATGATTAGTTAAAGCTTGCCTATTAATGGAAAGTGTTGAGGTAGATCTAGTCGGGATATACTCGATGACATCAGACTTGTGTGCTCAAGATTGTGTAGGCTCAATTCTTGTGATACCGATAGCTCGATGGACTTTGTGGCCAGAGAGTGGGAGTGGTATGTTGCTTCGGATGACGATCCGTGAGCGTGGTTTAGGGTGACGACCTTAGAGCGAGATTTTGAGACTCCCTGGATACCTTAGCTGTGAGCCGCGGCTCGGCAGTGAGCCGGTATGTCTCGAGGGTTGCGACCCGAGAGCGGGGGGAGTGGGCGTGTGAGACTCCCTGGATACCGTAGCTGTAGGCTATGGCCTGGAAGTGAGCCGGTATGTCTCCAAGGTTGCGACCTTAGAGCGGGGGGAGTGTGAGTGACTTCCTGGATACCGTAGCTTAAGGTGGTTAGCCTGATAGTGAGCCGGCATGATTCGTTGGTTGCGACCACGAATGGGGGTTTGCACTGAGTTGTGAGCAAATAGTGTCTTTGATGTGAGTATATTGGCTGGAGGGAGACCTCATGGTTCAGTCGGAGGTGTGCGGGTTGTTGCGATAGTTGCACGGGAAACCTTGGCTGACAGTGTTTAGTCCGGTCGGAGGACGTGCGGGCCGTGTTGACGGTGGCACGGAGGTCCTTGACGGATGGACGGTGTTGCGGGATTCGAGGACAAATCCTTATTGGTGGGGGAGAATTGTAACATCCGCGAACCAAATATTGTGGTTTTGGTGTGGGTGTCGATCGACACCCTTGGTGTATCGATCAACACCATTATTTTTGGTTTGGTCGGGTTTGTTTTAATTGCTGTTTAGTTCGGTTTGGTTCAATTAGAATCCCTAATCGTATTTATAAGTGACTAAACGACGGATTAAGGGTTTTGGGAGTCTTGTTGTCGCCATTAAGTGAGAAAAGAGAGAAAAAGGAGAGAAAGCGTTTCTGTGAGTTTCTGGGCTTGTTCTTGGTGTTTTGGAGAGATCTGTGGCTGTAGAAGGGATAGCTGTTGCTGGGAACGAAGGAGAAGCTCCAGGAGGTGTTGATTCCATCGATTTCTCAACCCAATCTTCTTGTATTTGAGGTGAGTGTTTGACCATGGTTGATCTAAGCATGAGGTCTCTTTTGTTAGGGTGTTTCTTTGTTGTTTGTGGTGTTTGCTTGCTTGGGTTCGTTGTTTTCGTGTTTACCAGAGATTCCCGAGGTATTTGGGGGAGTTTGAGACGGTTTCAAGGTGGATTGAAATGGAAGTTCCACGTTCGGGTTCGCGCAGATCGTGTCTGCAGAAGAGGCATCGATCGACACCCTAGGAGCATCGGTCGACACCATTTGGTGGAGCATCGGTCGGCACTCTAGTGGCATCGGTCGACACCATTTGGTGGAGCATCGGTCGACACTCTCTTGTAGCATCGGTCGACACCAGTCTCATCCGAGACTTGTTTTCCTGGTTTGGGTATTGCTTGTGTTTTATTTGCTTGCTTGAACATGAGGGTCTCATATGCTTGTGTGTATAACCTAGTAGATGGAAGGATGGCCTCACTAAGTATTTATGATAATACTTACGCATCTCAATTGTTGTTTGTGGTGTGAAGGTAAAGGCAAAGTGTGATCGTGGAATCATGGCGATAAGGAGGAGGATGATCTAGGACCTCGTTTGTGTATTATTGGATTTATTGGTTATGTTGTTGGAACCTTGGTTAGTATGATGTTAGGTTGCTGGATAGAATGGGTAGAAATGTTATTGTTTTGGTTTTGTATTATTGTTATGTTTCCGCTTTGTATGTTATTGGATGTTGGTTTATCATTGGTTGGTTTATGTGTGTGGGTTGGTTTGTTTAAATAAGTAGTATGGGATGCTTAATTATATATTGTATTTAATTATTAAAAAAAAGGTTGGGTTGTTTCAATTATTCTTGACCGAGCATGCATAGATCAAATTCTTTTAGTTTCTTCTCACTCACTCACCAACTATCCCAATTTCTCTACTCACACTCACTAGATGTTAGCTCAGGTTACGTGTGAGTTCTTACTTAACCGTTATACTATTTTGAAAAAATAATATAAAATAATATTTTTTATTTTTTTTATTTTTTTCGGTGTACGTAAAAATTTAAAGACTTTGTAATATGAATTTAACTAATGTAAAGAAATCAAATTTTCTTTTGATGATAATATATTTAGTGTAATTAAATCATATTGTATCTTACATACCATATGCCATATATTTTTGTATTTGTAGTCATATTTCAAAATCATTGGGATATATATTTTCATAAAATTTATTTTGTGGTGTAGTTATGCATATTAATTTATTTAATTATGGTGATAGCTTAAAAAGATTTAAAATGTTTAAATTAAGAAAAATCTAAAATAATAAATAGTAGGTTTGCAGTGTCTCATACATATATAAATAAGTGAGTATAACCATAGATTATTAGATTAATACATTTTCCAGAAAAATAAAATAAAAAAACAGCAACTACATTATTAGGTTATTATCTTAAAGTCTTTAATTGTATCTGGACTTTGATTTATGTGAAATGATAATGTTTCATATAGAAAAAATAAGTAAACTATATTTCATATATTACATGTATATCCTATTAAAATAAACTGAAACTTTTATTAAGTTAAGATATCATTGGTTAAATCAAAGAAAAATAATGATATTGTAGAATTTATAAATTAGTGAGATTTGAAATATGAGGCCATGAGGGTTATAGTGAGATATGAGAGGAAACTATTTGATAATATCACAGGTGCAAAGGTAACTATTTGAGAGTTACAAAAGTGCAATTAAGTGCATACTTATACATTTTTAACATGTTCTATTATGTTAAATTAAATTCATTAAGAACACTACTATGATATTATTATGGGAGTTACAAACAAACTTTTATACTTTTCCAACTCCTAAAATTAAAACCCATTTAATTTAAAAGTGAGTGTCGGTAGGTCAATAATTTGACGGTGCACACCGTGCTGCACACCCTGCTGTACCCCTGGCTGAGCTCCAGCCTGCAACACTGCTACTGCCCTCTGCTGCAACTTGGGACAACGAGGCTTGATATGCCCCGTCTCTCTGCAGTAGTAACACACTCGAGTATCTGTCCGCGGCTCCGTCACCGCCCGCTGCTCTGTCACTGCCCGCTGCTCACCCCTCTGTGGACAGCTAGTCACCTTGTGGTCTCTGCTACCACACCCAAAGCATCTCGCACCCCCGTGCCTCGACCTCTGCATAACATCAAACTTCCGCTTCTGCCCTTGCGCAGGCTTGCCGCCCTTGCTAGGAACAGAAGACGGCTGAGACTGCTGTGGCTGCACTGAAGAACTGACCACAACCACCTGTGACCTCAAGTCATCCTCTATCCCAGCTGCAACCTCAACCAACTCTGCTCTTGTAGCATAGCTCCTCACTCTGCACCGAGTCCTCAAATCATCCCGCAGAGCCAACAAAAACCTCCGCACCTGAGCCGACTCTGGCTCCAATGCCCTGCCTGCATACCTCTCAAGCCGACTAAACTCTGCATCCAGCTCCCGCACTGTACGGTCTCCCTGAGTCAACCCCAAGAAAAGTGCCTCCATACGATCAAGAGCCTCCTGAGGAAAATACTTGGAGTTAAACTCACTCACAAAATCTCTCCAAGACATACCCCGCTGCACCCTCCGTGCTGTCACCGACCTCCACCACACACGTGCATCTCCTGACAAGTAAAACACTGCCAGATCCACTCTGTACCGATCGGGACACCTAAGCGAAAGGAAAATATCTTCCATCCGCTCTCTCCACTCATCCGCTACACTCCGATCGGTACTCCCTGAGAAATACCCTGCTCCCACATGCCGCAGCTGCTCCATCATCCACACATACTGTGCATCCACTACCTCGGTCCCCGGCTGCACACCTGCCTGCAAACCCGCTGCAGGCTGCACCACTGGAACCTGTCCACCACCCACTGACGGCACTACTGGATCCTGCCCACCAACGACCGGCGGCACTACTGGATCCTGCCCACCAACCACTGGCGGCACCACTGGACCCTGCCCACCAACCACTGGCGGCACAACTGCTGGATGTCGCTGCAAAGCCTGAGCTACCTGAGCTAGCAAGTCCATCAAGACATCCTCCCTGCCCGGAGCACCTCCTGCTGCAACCCCCACACCGGGCAACACCGTGACCAACACCGTCACCCAAACCAGCCTGGTCTCCAGACACAATAGGATCAGCCTGTGACTCCGCTACCTCCTCACTGGCCATGCTCTGGGTCACACTCTCACTGGCCACAGGAACCTGACCTCGTCCCCGACCACGACCACGACCACGACCACGACCACGTCCACGACCCCGACCACGACCACGACCACGCCCGCGACCAACAGCATCCTCACCTCTAACCATCTGTGTCATCCAAGAACAGAAGGCTAAGCAAACAATAATTCTATTACACAAAAACACAACTTACCGTGGAATCACAAAACAGGCTCGAAGAGGATGTTCTAGGACTTCATGCCACACACAATTGACCAACTCGCACAATCAATCATAGCATGGAATCCTAAACATTAACAACAAAAGCACAATGAACCCTAGACCTAGAACCGTAAGGGCTCTGATACCAAAATGAAACAACCCTTCCCGTTTTTTTTTTTTTTTTAATACCTTAATTTACTAGTGGTCCCATACCCACTAACATCCTAACATCAATCAATAACCGCGGATAACCAAATAAAACAAATTCCATTAAACCAAAAGAATTCCAACAATCAAAACCAATAACCAATAACATAAATCAAATAAAGAAATAACCAACAACTAACATCCTACACTGTTCCATTGACTTAATCTAGCAACCTAACAATAGCTAGACCGCAATCAATCAAGCCTCTAGAACATCCTCCTCCTCATCGCCTTTTGATTTCACGATCACACTTTTCCTTTACCTGCACACCACAAACAACAATTGAGATGCGTAAGTATTATCACAAATACTTAGTGAGGCCATCCTCCCATCTACTACATTATACACACAAGCAAATGAGACCCTCAAGTTTAAGCAAAACAAGCAACACACAACAATACATCAAACCAGGAAAACAAGTCTCGGCTGAGACTAGTGTCGACCGATGCTCAACGGTGTCGATCGATGCTACAAACAAAGGTGTCGACCGATGCCAAACAGTGTCGACCGATGCCCCTCAAAATGGTGTCGACCGATGCTCGTGAGTGTCGATCGATGCCTCCTCTGCAATCACGATCTGCGCGAATCCGAAAGTCGAACTCTCCTCCCAAATCATCTCGAATCCGTCTCAAACTCACCCAAACAACTCGGAAATCACTAGGATACAAGCAACGAACCCAAGCAACAAAACAACACAAACAGAAAAGAAACCCACAAAACAAGAGAGATCTCATGCTTAGATCAACCATGGTCAAGCACTCACCTCAAGAACAGGAAGACTGGATTGAGAAACGTGGAAAGCAACACCTCCAGAAGCTTCCCCTTCGATTCCAGCAACAGCTAACCCTCCTATAGCCTCAGATCTCTCCAAAATCACCAAGAACAAGCCTAGAAAAACTCAGAAACGTTTTCTCTCTGTCTCTCCCTTTTTCTCTCTAAGCGGCGACCAACAAAAATGAGACTCTGAAACCCTTAATTCGTCCTTAGACCCTTAACACACGATTAGGGATTTAATTAAACCAAACCGAACCAATCAGCAATTAAATCAAACCCGACCAAACCGGAAAAACGTGGTGTCGATCGATGCCACCAAGGATGTCGATCGACACCCACACCAAAAATCACAAAAACTGGTTCGCGGGTGTTACAGTCAATATGAGAGAATGAGAGAATGTTTATTTATATGATAAAAATTGATGGAAGTTACATTTAGAATTATGGGGTTACAATAATAATTTATTATGTTTGAATAAAATTGAATGATATAAAATTAACTGGCCGGCGTTCTCGACGTACCTTGATGTTATGAAGATGGACAGGGAGGAGTTCTCTTCTTTCTCCTTATTTTTTATCCCCAGAAATGCAAATGCAAAAGCGGATCTTTTGGCACGCTATGCACGCACATCTCCGCAAAATATTTTGTATGTAAACAATTTCTCTTCGCATTGGCTCATATGAGCTAATCTTTTGTTGACAAAAAAAATAATAAATAAAATAAAATTGAATGGTTGAATATGATTAATGCATAATTTATTTTATTCTCAATTATAATTTTATTTTAATGTGTGAGTTAAATGTATTGTGTTAATTATATCTTAAATATTGTTTAAAGCAATTAAACAATCAGAAATCAAATTAAAAAAATAAAAAAAATAAGAAAATATTAAATAAAAATCAACCATTAAGGACAGACCAAAACCTTACTTTTATATATATGATATTTTAATGTGTGAGTTAAATGTATTGTGTTAATTAGGTCTTATATATTGTTTAAAGCAATTAAACAATCAGAAATCAAATAAAAAAAATAAAAAAATAAAAAAAAAAAAATATTAAATGAAAATCAACCAATAAAGAGAGACCAAAACATTACTTTTATATATAACCTTGTGAAATGAAACATTCTTTTATATTTCTTGCCTTTCTAATCTATTCATATTTATTTTAAAAATTTCCATAGCTAAATTTAAATTCACATATGTTGGTTTTAACAAAAAATCAAGTTTATTTGAGAATCTGTTTTAAAAGGTTTATCTTCATTATCTATTTTAGATTAGCATCTTATAAGTCATTATTTTTCATACTCTTAAAATATTCACCACACAATAAGGTCATGAAGTTGAAAAGATCCATCTTTAATTCTCTATTATGTACTCTGGTTATCTCACATATTCATGTATCATTTTTAATAATTTAGAATGATCAATATAATTATCCATTTATAAAGTCTATTTTATTTTGTAAAGTCTATTTTATTTTGTAAAGTCTATTTTATTTTGTATTTAGATAAACATGTAAAGATCAATATAATATTTATACTATTTAAGATTTGAGGTTTTTGAAAACAAAAAGAACTTAATTATAAAAAATTGATTTTCTTGATTTATGCAAAATGAAAAAAGTGAAATATAGAAATAATATAAATTATTAAAATACATTTAACTAAATCCTCTAAAGATGAAACCATTAGTATGAAATCTAGCACTATAAATTAAATTGATAAGTGAAAAACAAAAAAAAAAACAAAAGGATTGAAGTTATTCTTGGGGTTTTAAAAAATCTTTAGATTGAAGTTCATATAATTTTAAAAAAAAAAACTAATTTAATTTGTCACTTCAAAAGTAATATATTCAATTTGGAATATTATGTGTGAATATTGAGTTTATATCAACAAAACAATCAAAAAGTGTAAGTTTAAATTTTGATTGAGCCACTTGGTATTCCTTTTCTTTTAAGTCAAAAAGAAATTAAAATATTTATTTATAATTAACCCACTGTTAAAGGCATTTAACTCCATTTAACTCTACATTTAACTCAAATGTAACTCCTACCCAATAATTTTACATCACTCCTCCAACTAATATATTTATCTTTCAAGAAAAAATGTTTTTGGTAAAATTTTAATATTTTTTAAATTATTTTAATTGCTTTAAACTTTGAAATGAGGAATATTCTATATACAATAATTTAGTTACTAAATTTTTTGATAATTTTATTTGATTCAATTTTACTATACTACAGTCTTATGTTTACAATGGTCATTAAGAAAAAATCTTTAAATCAATGTTTAACCTCTATAAAACATGATCATAAACATAGATTCTCTCATATTAGGAAAATGTTTAAATTTCTATATTATTATTTATATTAATATAGCTAATCAATTTGTAATAATTTTTTGTAGTATTGGTTAATTTTTCATTTATAGAAAAGTTTATATATTTTAATTTTTGTATAATAAATAACCATACCAAAAAAATGTTGACAAGAGTGTTATTTTGAGAAATTGCTATAAATTTTTTTGAGATTCATACATTAGTATACTTTTTTTTTGAGATTATACAAGTAAAAAAAATATTTTAATTTAAGAATATTTAAGAAATATAATCAAAACTATTATGCATACAACCACGCATTGGGTCGACTAATTACCTAGTTGTATATAAAGAGAGAAAACATTGTCACATCAATAGTAGTTTCTTAATTACTTTTGGTTTGAATGGTATTTGGTGCATATTCTCTAAAATTATTTCAGCATACCACAATGGCACAATCTAATAAACAAGAATGGTGAGTTGAACCATTACCTCTTTCTCTAGGCTTTCAACTGGACAACCAAACATTATGAACTGTTTTAACTTTTGAAATTTGGCAGAAGTCATTGTTTAGTCTTTTGCACATTTCGTTTTTTTTTTTTTGATGAAATGGAGTGTCTAGAGACGGGTGCTTCTTTTTGTTCCATAGTTGAGTCAAACTACAAAATGTAGTTATATAAAAAACTTTATAAAATATATGTGACAACTCAGTCAATCTACAATAAAATCTATATATATATATATATATATATTTGTCAACAACCTCTATATATTCTAGAAATTAATAAATATCAATAAAATAATAAAAAATTTAGTCAAATCAGTATATCGTTAAAATTAACAATAATTCCAACTTTATAAATTAATAATACACTAATGTATGGTTTTCGTCTTTTAAGAAAAAAAAATTCTTGAAAACTCGTCTCAAACTTTTATCATATCAAACAAGTGTTATGTTATGCTTTTAAACATTCTATAAATATGTCACAAAATCAGCCAAAATTGATAAATACATATCATTTTTATTTCGATATTCTTATAAACTGTTGACAAGAAAACTGTTAAAATACGACAAATGAAATCATTAATCATAAAATTAAATTAATATATCGCTTGTAAAAGTAAAATATCTATAATTTTTTTGTCAAAAGATTTTTTTTTTCTAAATATAAAAAATGTCAAGTCCAAAACTACAAAATTTATATTTTAAAATATGATAATCGAAATCATTTCTCATAAATTTAAATTTATATATCGCTTGTAAAAGTAAAATCATATATAATCTTTGTAATTCATTATCTAATTTATTGCCAAAATATGTTTTTCTAAATATAAAAATGTCAAGTCCAAAACTACAAAATTTATAGCATTCAAAACACTCTGATTTGATTTAGATTAAATTGTTTCATTTCATATTTTCTAGAATTTCAACTAATACCTTTTTCTTTTTTACAGCTTTTATATGATTAATTTGTAGAGGTTTTACTATATGTTGAGTTGGAAAAAAAAAAAAGAGGAGAAATAGTCTAAAGACTAGTTTAGTAGATTTTGTTTTCTGACTGAATGACTCGACTCGAATCGAATCGAATCACCTGTTTTTGTTGTTGTCAAATGACTCAACACGTCTCCTTCCAATTCTAACTCGTTAGCACGAGCATCAAGCAACAACAAGAACAAACCAAAACAGAGACCGTTGGATCCAAATCTCACACATCCTTCTCCTTCACCATCTCTATCCAGAAGAAGAAATGTACGGCAAAACCATATGCACAATCGTCTTCTTCATCTTCCTCGTTGCTTCTTTCTCAATCTACATGGGCACCGTCGATCCAAGACCTTACTTCTATCTCCGTGAACCTTCTCCTTGTAGCTCCACGGGAAACAACAACCTCTCCGTGTATTCATGTACGATCTCCCTCGGAAGTTCAATGTAGCGATGATGGATCCACGCAGCTCAGATGTTGAGCCACTCTCAGGGAAGAATCTGCCTTCTTGGCCTCAGACTTCTGGGATTAAGAGACAGCACAGCGTTGAGTATTGGCTTATGGCTTCGCTTCTTCAGGGAGGTGGTGGAGGTGATACTGATGCTGAAGCAATTAGGGTTTTTGATCCGGATTTGGCGGATGCTTTCTATGTTCCTTTCTTCTCTTCCTTGAGCTTTAATACTCATGGGAAGAACATGACCGATCCTGATACTGAGTTTGATCGGCAATTACAGGTAATTTAGGATCTTCTGATTTAGTTTTGGGTTGATGGGTTAGCTCAAAGTCGTTGACTTTACTACAAATTTTGAATCTTTTTTCATAATTCCGGTGGTTTGTGGGTGTACCGATTTAGTTTTGGTTGATGGGTTTGCTCAAAGTTGTTAACTTTATTGCAAATGTTGAATCTTTGTTTCTTGTTGTGGGATCAGGTAGAGTTAATGGAGTTTCTTGAGAATTCAGAGTATTGGAAACGTTCAGGAGGTAAAGATCATGTGATTCCGATGACACATCCTAATGCTTTCAGATTTCTAAGGCAACAAGTGAATGCGTCGATTCTCGTTGTTGTGGATTTTGGGCGTTATCCGAAAGACATGGCAAGTCTTAGTAAAGATGTTGTTTCCCCGTATGTACATGTTGTTGAGTCCTTGAAAGAGGATGGTGATGGTGATGATGATGGTATGAAGGGTCCTTTTGAGGCTCGTACCACGCTTCTTTACTTCCGTGGGAATACTGCTAGGAAAGACGAAGGTAAAATCCGTCTGAGGTTGGAGAAGTTATTGGCTGGTAACTCTGATGTACACTATGAGAAAAGTGTGGCAACAACACAAAACATCAAAGTGGTAAGCAACAATCCCTCTCATATTCTCTAGGATTCATGTGGTAAAATCCTGATAGAGAGTCCACCATAGTTTAAATCTTAAGAAAATGTGGTAACCTAGCATTCTCAGTCCAAGACCAATGTGATAGGGTTTCATTAAGCATGAGTATATATATAGGCTAGTGCTTTATCTGTTTAGGCGTTTGAGTCGTTTGGGAATCATGAGTTCAACAAAGGTTTCTAACTGTGGTAGTTAGTTTGTGATCTTCATTTTGCAAGCTGACTTAAAGCAGAATAGGGGAAGATATCTAATGTGGAAATTGTCACATAGATAGTAATTCTTGTCCTTATGTTTTGGTTTGTCACCAGTCTACGGAAGGAATGAGATCATCAAAATTCTGTCTGCATCCAGCTGGAGACACTCCATCTTCATGCCGCCTATTTGATGCCATTGTCAGTCACTGCATTCCAGTCATCATAAGCGACAAAATCGAGCTGCCTTTTGAAGATGAAATAGACTACTCAGAATTCTCACTCTTTTTCTCTATAAAAGAGTCGCTTGAACCAGGCTACATCCTCAACAACCTCCGCCAGTTTCCTAAGGAGAAATGGCTGGAAATGTGGAAACGCCTGAAGAACGTATCTCATCACTATGAGTTCCAGTATCCAACCAAGAGAGAAGATGCAGTAAATATGTTGTGGAGACAGGTGAAACACAAGATACCTAATGTCAAGCTCGCTGTACATAGAAACAGGAGGTTGAAAGTCCCTGATTGGTGGCTTTGAAGAAATGACCATTTTTTTTTCTCAAAGGTTAAGTCTTTTCATTCTTCTTCAATACTGTACATTAGTTGATTCTTTTGTTACATTTTGCGTTTCACAATCCATTGATAGGCATATATTCTCTAAAAACATCATTATTTTTTTAATAACCTGAGGTAGTTTTATCTAAAAGTTTTTAGCTCTTTATCTGTTTTGATTTTGTCTTTTAAGGTTCACTGATTCAGACACTTATATCTTGTAAGGTTTGAGATGAGAGTTCCTATTGCTGTAAACTTGTAATGAAAAACAAGATGATTCTAGCCTGCTCCTCTTTATTCTTCGTATTCCAGCCTCTGTTTTGTTTTGTTTTGTTCTTAACACCACCAAATAAGTCAGTCAGTGTACATACGTTATAAGTCATAACATGGTACTACTAGTTTTGCTATTCATCAGGAACTTCTACACCACGAAATCTCAGTTCTGAGTGTCTTGTCATCTTCTACTACTATTGGCGAATCAAGAATACTGAATGTAAACTTAACCCACTAAACTTGGAACCGACCAACCGTATAATCTCTTTGAACCAGTGATTAAATTAAAGTGTAACAGGCCACATACCAAAAATGGTCAATAATTAAAAAAAAAAAGTGTGTAATGAAGGAGGGGTATATGCGTCATTGTGGTAGCTACTGAAAACGAGTAATAGTGTGTATAAATAAGTCGAAGTCGCCGAAGCTGAATAGTAAGAAATAAGAGAGTAACAAGCACGTTCTTCTCCGCCAGAAGAATCTGCAGAAAAATAAATATACCTAATTCTCAAACCGGAGATGAGAGTTGTCAGAATCTCATGCGTCGGTACACGTCATCTCTCACCTCCCTCCTCGTCTGTCCGCGGTTGCGACGCTCACTCCGACGACGCCTCTGCCTCTGCCTCATCCGCTGGTACGTTTTCTCTCTCTCTCTTTCGCCTTGTTTGTTACTCTGTTTTTGATATTGTTTGGAACTATATTTCCTATAAAATTGGTAACGCCGAATCAAATCAGAATCGTAGAATACAAATGATCTTTGTTTTATCTTTCTTAATTATTATGCTTTTCATATATAATGTGATATTTAGATCCATTCAAATGCAAATTATATATATCTTTTTTTCCAATCATCAAAAAAAAAAAAAAAAAAAAATTTGTTCATTTGTTAAGGAACTAGTTTCTATCATAACTATTTTCCTCAATTTAATATTTCTACTTTTTCCCATTATCCAAATTTTAAAATGTTGCAAAACTGTGCTAATAATGTGTATAATTTTTGTATATTCGCTAAAGGCTGGTTTGGTTACTGTGTCTATAGCAGAGTAAGGCCGCTAACTAACAGTATATTTGACCAGTTAACTGTTAACATAAGTAAAGAAACCTATCTACAAGAAAACATTATTTAGTATTTTATTAGTGAGATTTTTTTTTTTTTTTTCTCTCTCTCTCGAGATGTGATGTATTTTTGGGACTCTTCTTAGCATAATTATTAGGTGTCTGGCTTACAAGGAGCATTGGTTTTCATTTTGTGTCTGAATCATAATCTAAGATTGAGAGGTTCTTTATTTGTGGGTCCTTTGAGTTTTTTTTTTTTTTTTTTTGTGAAATAATAATAATTCGTATCGGTGGTTCATCGTAGGATTGCACCCGGTTTAGTTTAATCGGTCTCTGAAAGATCCGTGAATGATTCAGTCGGTCTGCCACGTGACTCAAAACAAAAACTTCAGTTTGCGTAGATCTATATGTTTGTTACACTATCTTGATTTAACTGTTGGAATTGAATTTTATGTTTGGTCCCCTCAAATGTCTAGATCAGCTTCAAGAGCAAAGTTTTGACAGTTGTATGAAATTGTTATCCTAAACAAAAACAAAAAGTGTATAAACTGGAGTAGAGGCAAGTGGTACTCACTTCAAATAGTAATCACATTGTCTTTATGTGGCAATGGGGGTCACATAGTTAGATCTATTATTGGGTAACTTGTCACCATCTGTAGGAGTAGGAGTGTATAAACCAATTTATACCCGAAACGATCTGCTTAATTTTTCATATCCGAGCAAACTTTGTATAACCTTACCAAACACAAACTGTAGAGAAAATAAACGACTACTTTTTTTTTCTTGAAAAGAATTTACCAAATTGAAGGTTTCGATGTTTCGATATTTTTAAACCAAAAAATGTGATTCAGAACCAACAACAAAAAACCGGATTGGGACAATGAGATGTGACTAGCAGCCAAGTTACATGTGCTTGGTGCCCTCATTTTCCTATGACTTGACCAAGTGTGTTTTAAATCTTTAATTCCAATGGAAGCTAGCTACTTTAGTTATATAGTAAGTACTTAATTAGTATGAGATGCTTTTATGTAATTCTTGAACCAAGTGTGTTCTTATTTGTTTATACAGGGCTGATTACTACGGATGCAGATGATGCAAGTTGTAGTAGCACACCTAGTTGGAGAATCAAGAAAAGCCTAACATGCGTGTGCTTCAACCGCAAGAGAGCATATGAACGTATCTGTTCTAACTTGACACCATTGCAGGTAAACAAAACTAGCTGCAGTAACTTGGTTTTTATGGAAGCATATAGTGTTCTGAGTCTGATAGGGGTTATATCATAGGAAGAAAGACTAAAGAGATTGAGGAAAGAATGAAGAATTACTTTGATGCATCACAACCCGACCATCAGGATGCACTGAGGGCACTGTGGTCTGCTACGTATCCCGGTGAAAAGCTTCAAGCTTTGGTCTCGGACCAGTGGAAAAATATGGGATGGCAAGGAAAAGATCCATCCACTGATTTCAGGTTAAGCCTCTCTCTCTCTCTTGCTCGAGTAATAGAACATTTGAAATAGTGCTTAATTTGGTTGTCTTGCAACTGTTGTTATCAGAGGAGCTGGATTCATATCACTGGAGAATCTTTTATTCTTTGCCAAGACATTCTCGGTAAAACTTGACTCCCACGTCACTTTCTACTTTCAGAAATCCATAACCTTCTTCTATGTAATATTCCCGCGGTTCCATTGGTGTAGACTTCATATCAGCGTCTGTTAAAGAAACAAGGCGGCAAAAGAGCCGCTTGGGAATATCCATTCGCTGTAGCTGGCGTCAACATTACCTTCATGATCATGCAAATGCTCGACCTAGAAGCATGTGAGTGTTACTCACTCTTTAATGCCTTGCCTTAGTTTGTGAAGCAAAATTGGTTTTTATACTTACTACTACATGTGCAGTAAAGCCTAGGAGTTTTCTACGGTTGGTGTTCTTACAAATGCTATCAGGTAAACTATGGAAACATATCATTATCTCTCTGGTTATGATCAATCATAGCTCTGGTTGGTTACTTGATTAATGACTAGAAAAAGATTCTGAAAATCCAGAAAACGAATGGGCCTTTGATTTACTTTACTGTGTGGCCTTTGCGGTAATGGACAAGCAATGGCTGGACAAGAACGCTACCTACATGGAATTCAACGTGAGTCGATCCATGTAATTTCCGTATAATTTATAAAGTATATATATTGCTTGTGACGGTGATGACAATGATGGATTGGATGGTATTGGTTTAGGATGTGCTAAGATGTACAAGGGGTCAGTTGGAGAGAGAGCTGATGATGGATGATGTTTTCAGGATCGAGGATATGCCTTCTTTCTCTCTTCTCTCTTAGTCTTTTACCAATCTATATTCTTTGTTGTCATCTTTAGATTAAGACAATTTCACGTAAGGAAACCCAAAGAAACCGATTTTTGTTTTACAAATATCCGACCGGGCGAGATGAGAGAGCAAGTTAAATAAAATTATATAAGTCATTGCAAGTAAATTGTATTTTTTTTTTTTTTTAAAATTAAACTTAAAAAGCCAACAGAAAATGTAATTATTTGTAGGAAGGAAGAAGAAAACAACATGATTTATGCTTTTATCAGAAGATAAGATTTTGTCACATAGGACTTAGAATTCAAGCCAAAATTCATCAGAAGTATCCAATATTGAGATTCTCGTTACCCTTTGGAAGTTCCATTAGTTTGGCGACTGCCGCTTCTGTATCTAACTTCACCTTTTCAGGAACCGAAGACGTGCGGAACATCATCTTCTCAGTTACGGTCCCTTGCGTTATAAAACGCGAAGCTATTGCAAATTGTCTCTTATTCGAACCGCTGAATTTAAACATCCACACAGATTCCACGCTGAAATCAACATTTCTAAACACTTTTTCCACCCACTTTTCCTCTTGTGTTCCACCGAACGAGGATTCACCTTCTTCCTTAGAAACACTCTTATCCTATATACAGTATACAATAACATACATAAACATGTTTCGGATTTGATACCTACTAATCAGACAGAAAATATTAATGGAAATTAAAAAAAACATCAAATCTATCTAACTAAAATTGAAGCATAAAATGTTTGTACCTTAAATAATATAAAGAAACCTTTCTTTATTCCATTCCATGCGACCAAAACATTTCGCAACATCTCAACTTCTTTCCAGTTCATTACATCCACGGCCACCGCCATATATTCATGATGCTGATAAAAGTTACCAGCCTTCTCCACCAAGAACATGTCCCCAATATTTTCTATCTCCTTCAATTCATATAAACAACTTAAACATGTCAAACAATATATAAATGATATATATATATATATATAAAATGAAAATTCTTGTACTTACCCGAGCTTTACATGAAATATTATAGACCATGGTTTGTACTCTCCCCCTGTCAGACCCATATTTTGTAGTAAACAAAAGTCTAGGGGCATTGATGACCAAGATACATTGGCCATCAAAATGGTAGTCAAGGGAGAAAATATCCAGAAGAGGTGCATGCACCTCAATACGATCAACATTAGAGCAAGCCAAATGCAAGAGCTTTAGGTTATTGTTACGAATCTTCAGGCAAGCCCTCCCGTTATCCCACATGACATGAAGCACCAGCACCTTGAGAGAGGGGCACGATGCAATAACTTTGTTTAACACATCAACCTGAGTAGAGATTTTGTCAAGTTTGAGAATCATGAGGTTACGACATCGGTTGAAGGGTGCTGCAGTGTTTAAATCGTATAGACATAGCCAGAGTGTTTCGAGATCTGGATGGGAGAATATTTTTGGGGAAATTGGGAGCGGATTGACTCCCCTAGCATCAGCATCATGGTTTATAAGTGAGAGAGCCCTGGTATGTTTCTGAAGAGTAAGTAATCGAATCCAAGTTTCGAGCACACCGTTGTGACATTGGTAATCATCATGTTTGATTGTGCAGGCCTCAAGATGAACATTGTGGTTGTTTATAACCTTTAAGAAAACAAGAATCGTGGTTTTAATAAAACAACCATGCACATACACAAAAACATAAGTTATTTAATACACATATGTACAATATAGATTTGAATGTGATAGTTATCATCACTTGTTAAATTCCATAAACTGAAGATATATATATATATATATATATCATGTAATTAACTACGTGAATTAGGCAAGAGATTGTGTGTTGTTAGATTTTCATTAAATCGTATAATAATGCGTCTACAAATCTATACTCACCTTTCCAGACCTATATATTGATCAAAACTCAAAAGAATTTAAATTTGCGCATGAAAACCGTTGTTATTACCTTTTTATTGCATGAATTGAAGAAAAACCTATATAAAACATCTCACCTAGTTAAACATGTTTGAACTTTTGTAATAAGAAATTTTCTTGTGGTATTTACAAAAAAAAAAAAAAAAATAAAAATAAATCTGAAATTGTTGTGTTTTCCATGATAAATTATCTGAAATTGTTGTTTGCCTCTATATACCTAAGATTTTCATATTGTATAATACATACAAGTGTATTTGATTTCAAATAGACTTTCTCTATCTACTAGTCAAAATGTAATCATCAGTTCAACCATCAATACTATGGTCGAACAACAATAGACAGAAAACACTGGAAAAATACAGAGACGCTAACCTTTGTTATTGTATTGGCAACACGAGCAGAATGAGCGATCGGATGGTCCATAATGGTTACGATAGCTTTTCGCATATCGAAGGAGAGGTAGGGTACCTCTTTCCATACATTCTTCCATCGTTTAGACAACACACTTGTCTTGACGACATCATTTGTGGCCATAACGGATAGGATCATGGCCAACACATCGTTTGGGAGTTCACTGATCCGGTCCACCGTATCGACGAGGGTCTGTTTGTCTCTTGCATCCGACGATAGTGATGCGTTATTTGTGGGTTTGGATCGGCGATGAAATCGAAAATTCTTGAGAGTGGAGAGAGTGAACCAACCCATGTTTTACTTGGAAGAGAACACTACGAGAGATGATGATAGGTTTGGTTAAAAATATGCCATATGTGATTACGAAGAGATAAGAAGGATTACAAGTAGCGAAAATATCTGGGGTGGTGTTTTATACTGTAATGAAACTCTAATTTTATTTATTTATTTATTGAATATGGTATTTTTTATAAAATGGAAACAAATATAACAATTAACATATTCCGTATTGTGTGATAAAAAATTTGCTTTCTGTTCATACTAAAAAGAGAAATATATCTGTACAGAATATGGGAAAACGATTATACTATGTATATATGTCAGACTAAACAAGGTTTCTAATTGCAAAATACAGTTTTTCTTTGTTATCAGGATTTTTACTTGGTTTAAGATGTAATTAGGCTAAACTCTAAAGTCTAAACCCAAAACAACGCAAGGACTACAATAATTAACAAAAAAGCTTATTCATTAGAAAACCCAGTGGAGCTGAATTCATGTCACTTGGAGAATAAATATGTTTGTAATAGACATCAAGAATTTTTCGATAAACTTAACTCCTAGTCCTATATGTCACTTTCTACTTTCAGAGATTCATATTTTTTATGATACAGTGGCACCAATTCAGTCCCAACTCAATCTCAATTATATTCACGAATCAGTTGTAAAGCATAACGTGGAGATTTAACGAGTTGGCCTCAGCAAACGTTCTCTCACAAACGTAGATTCACTAACAATCATGGTTTGCACAGCCCTTAACCGGCAACAAAGCTTAATTAGACAAGAAAGATAAAGCAAAACCCTAAGGTTGAGAACACGAACTTCTTCTTTACTTAGATGTTTTGCTTATTTCTCTCTCTCTCTTGTCTTGGTTTAACTCTCCCATCTTTGTATTACCATTGAAACACCCCTGGAACTTTAAAGGAGGGGCTCACTTTTCTTGTACACCAAGCTTCCCTTATGAAAA